>NDGM011215242.1:2533-18197 GCA_002564305.1 Octomys mimax | reverse complement strand
AAGAGGAAGAAAAATAAACCAGAAAGCCCGTAAGTCCAAGTAAGCAAACAAACAGCGAGATCCCCAACGTGTCAGCGCTTGGAGCATCCGTGCCCCGTTAGTTACTGTGTGGAGATCGGTGTTTTAAAAAGTTCCTGGTGAGAATTGCACATCCAGGCAAGGAGCTCAGTGGAGCGTGTCGGTTGGAAGTTAGTTAAACTAGTAGAGCCGAAGGGAAGGGAGTTGTGTGCCAAGCACCCCTCACCGCCCTGCGTGAAGAGCATTGTTGGGCTTCTGAGTAACTAAGCACCCCGCCCCCACCGCGCCGCGGCTTCCCTCCCGCTGTCCACCCAGCCTACTTTGTTTGGAATCCTATTTGCCGTTAATTGACAGAATTAATGACATTAATTGCGAGTAGCATATCAGCTTGAGTCAAGTGAATACCTCTTTCTGTCTCCGAAGAGGAAAGGTTCAGTAGGTAGTATGAAATGCTACCCATTGATCCCTGTGGAAAACCAGGTCAGACACACGCACCCTCCCCACCTCAGCAGGGACCTTTACTTTCCCCAGAGGGTTAGGGGAGCTTGAAAAGTAGTTGAGGAAGTACTTAGTTCCAAGATTTAATTATTATAGGAACAGTTTTATTTTTTTGATACAACATAAGTTTTGTACAACATACATGGAAAGAAGGGAAATAATGATGGTAGAAAGCTGCTTTTATACAACTGCTTCTTTTCTTACCTAATAAGAGCAGCAGGAACTTCTAAGGCATCAAGATTAAGGAAATACTTCTGTTAAATAGATACATAATTGACTGTAACTTGTAGATAAATCTGTAAAAATCGTATGCCAGAGAGTAAGCCATACATGATCCACTTTTTAAAGATGTCACATACTATGTACATTAACTATTACTTCCAAACTAGAAAATATGATGTCTGGCAGGAAAGGAACATTTAGTTCATAGTACAAGAGTTTAATGAAAAATGTACATACTAAATACTTTACTGTAGTAGGTAGAAAAATTTTATTTCTCAGAGCATTGTGCAAGCCTTTTAATAATTAGTGTAGCATAGTGATGAATACTTGATGAAAACAAAATTTATACTGTAATTGATTTCCTTTCAGTCCTCCCTTCCCTCTCCTCCTCTCCCTTCCTTTCCTTTCCCCTTCTCTTTCCTTCCCTCCCCTTCCTCTCCCTACCTTTTTCCAACCCTCCCTCCTTCCTTCCTTCCTTCCCTAATTCTCTTGGTAGAAAATGTATTTACTGGGATGGCCCTAGTAATCTCTGTAGCAGAGGCCTATTTGTGTGCCATTTTGGGAATTTCTCTGAGATAGGAATCTTGAAGATAGAATTAATTTCTAGAGGAAACTTCATAGCCTGTGCATGAGCGCGTTCTTTATCACCTGTCTCCATTTGGCATTCGAAGAAGGTAAATCAAAGTGTGCGATTTGTTATTCTGCTCCACTTGAGAGCTGAACTAAATAACACTTGGTCTGAAATTCTGATTGAAGTTGTAGGAGGATATACTGTATTTAATTTAATGCCCTTTAATAGCATCTTCTTGTTCAGCTTGGATGCTGTCATTTAAAGGTTGGATCTGAGCAAGTTTAACCTATAGGGAGAAGAGAGGAGTAATAACGGGATAGGGGACCGGAGGAGCACTGTACAGGAGAGGAATGAAGGAGCTATAAACTGTTTCAAATAGTAATAAAAACAAACTTGGCCCATTATCCAAACAGTTGTCTTATGCCCCAAGGGTTCACTTTGTTATCAGGGTTTTAAATGCTCTTAACACTTTAAGTGTAAACATTATACAGATTTGGTTAGGTAATGAGATAAGGGAAGTCAGTTTGTTCCAGAGAGGTTTGCTTTTCATAGTTACTGGCTTCATCTGAGGAGTTTTCCACCTTTGTTTACACACTGTACCTAGGACTTGCCAGCAAATAATAGTATTTCTCTAACCACAGTTGAACACAAATATGTTTGTAAAAGAGGAGCTTCTATAGACATGTTTCCAGTTGTTGTCTCTCATTTATTTTAAAAATGGTTTCCAAATCATTGATTACACAAAGGTGTTTATGGACACTTTATTCTTTACTGTTTTTCAAGCACCCTCATAATCAAAACTTACAGAGAAAAAATGTCTCTTGAATCGTCTTGTTTATTTATGAAGTGTCTGGCCTGCATGTAATAACACAGTACAGAAATCATCTCCTTATAATAATGTTTACAACAGAAAGAAACTCGTTTTTGATAATGTCTTTGGTAACTATTTAGTTGTCTTTAAATGTCTCTGAATCATACATATAACAAGTGCTTTCTTAGAGCCTGAAAGAACCAGTTTGAAAATCTTGTATATATAAACTTGTTTGATTTTTCTTTTAACTCCAATGGACTGCAATTTATGTAGCACTGCCACAGTGCTCACTGTGTGGATGTATAACCAAGAAAATTAGAGAGAAGTGTCAAGCATGTGATGTGCCCATGCTGGTTTGCAAAAGCACAGAGCTTTGTCTCAAAAAGTAAAGGTGGTGGTGCAGACTTTTTTGCAAGGATTTCTTTCTACAGTGTAAGCTTAAACAGTGATAAATGATGATATGCGTTGTCTAACTCTTGCTTATATATATAAATAGCTTCGCAAGATTGCTTAAATGATAATCGAAAATATGAAATAGGATGGCCTTCATATCACAAGGCCAAGGGTCTACAAATGGAAAAACTGAAATAATGAAATATTTCCAAGGCAACAGACTGTCAACAAGAACTGTAATGCATGGGCATATCATAGATCCACAAGAGAGGATATTGTACCATAGCTCCAGAGACAGGAGTTATAATGACCTTTATTACTTAGGACCCTCCTACATTACAACGTCATTTCAAATTTCCAATTTCTGATTCGTGAATTGAGAGACATAACTATTCCAAGCGTGTAATAAGCCAATCAATAGATTTGATTGGATGCAATGAGCAAACTAGAATTCAAAATCATTTGATGCATTTTGGTTTTAAACAAAGTTTTGTGAGGTTTTTTTTTATCACTTAGTAACATTATGTATAATGTTTTAGTTCTTAAAAATAACTTTTTAATGAAGGTCAAATATGTACAATTAACATCTCAGCAACAAATTGGTAAAAGTGGTATTACCCTTTAAATAAAACTGACAAATTATAATAGTTTGATAGTTTTAATAATATGAGTTTTGATCTTAACCCTGACATCTTTCTCTACAATGGTTGCTCCTGTAACAGGGGTATTTTGCAGGAATTTCAGAATTTCTGTGGATCCTCCCCCCTCTTTGATTCTTCCCCTGTCCCAGGTGTCACTGAGATCCATGGCATGGTGACATTTTCTATATGAAGCAGGACCGTCAGCATCCTTTGCTCTGTGGTGAGGCTTCCTATGACTGTGTGTGTGTGTGTGTGTGTGTGTGTGTGTACATGCGCATGCACATGTGTACACTCATGTATTTCTATGAAGCAGTGCTTTTGGACGAGGACTTAATAACAGCTTTAATGTTGTTATTTTGAGCTGTGGTAGAGCTTCTTATTTTGGGATATTTATGGGTATAGATCCTAAAAGTTTCTCAATCACTCTTAGTAATGTTTTTCTGTATAAATTTCCTCAAATAATAGTAGCCCTAGTGTAAACCTGAGTCTGTTTTGTTTTTTTCCTGCAATTTTTTCTGAGCCACAACATTTAAAGAAAGTTTAAGGAAAATTAAGCATTCACAAGAGCAAGACTAGCCACTCTGCCCCATGCTGTGTCCACATGATCATTTCTTTCTACATTGAAGCATTATTTAATTATTAGAACCAGTTTTTTTTAAAGATCTGAAATGCAGTAGGTTTGGAATACAACTTCAGGTGTTTTATACACATATCTTTAATTGCTTAGAATAAGTAAGGCTGAAACATAGTGAAGAAATTAATATGTGGAAAATTTTAGCTGATAGTTTATTAAATATTGCTCTAACTTTTAAATGCTACTATGGTTACACATAATGGAGTATTTAAATGTGTAATTAAGTGAGAACGTCTAGAATTTATGGTAAAATTCAGTTGTTTGAATTTAATGATGTTAGTATTTTTGTAGTAAATAGTGGCCTTTTTCCCCCCTTCCTTATTGAGCAGTGTAATAAACCAACTGTAACAGAATGGTATTTTTATTGCGCCGGGCCTCATTAGTGTGAATAGGGTGTTTGCACTATTAAGTTTGATAGAACCTTACATACTTAGAATAATTTGTAGTAATATTAGTAATACTACAGTGCATAAACGGGAAATGGCTTAGTAAGAATAAAGTGACTGCTACTGTATCTGAAATGATTGAGGCAGCAACAACAGTGCAGAACACTTGTCTGTAGACATTTGTGAAGCATAATGTTTTGATAAATTAATGGTAATATTTGTAAAAAACCATGCAAAGTAAGGTGACAGTCTTATGTTACTATGGCCCACAGTACTTTTTGGCCCTCGAGTACAATTATTGACTTGTTCTTTCATTCAGCTTTATTTATTGAAACTGTATGGTAAATCATCTGAGTTGTACTAGGGATAATACTGAACAATGTACCCCAAGAACCACCTTCTCTGGCTGTGTACTTACCTTTATTGGACATACAAAATATTATAGAGAGACAGAAAATACCCTAGTCTAAAAGAGGAAGTAGTACAGAATTATAGACAAAAAGCTCCTTTTTTCCACTGTTGTTAGCTTTAGTGTTTTGGGAAGACAGGTATCTAATTTGCAATTAATGACTATAAAATGATTAAATATCTTGGAAGAAACAATACATGCTATATAAATGAAATTATAGCAAATTTTAGAAAAGATGCTCTGATGGGATTTGAAAATAGGTTACACAGAATAGTAAGTATTTATTGGCCACTATACTTTTTCAGATCCTGTATTTAATGCTTCACAGCAGTGTTTTCATTAACTTTCCCCAGTGCCCTAAAGGGGGGGGGGTTAATATTCCCATTTATGGATAAGAGAATAAAGGTATTTCCAAAGAAGGTGTAGAGTTATAAATTGAATTTAGGTTTTCGCTGATGTGTACTTAGGCAGTGCCATTTTTGTACCTTAACATGAGTGTACAGGGTGCTTGGACTTCCCAAAATCAGATTTCTGAGTCAGATGGCAGATTTCCAAAGGCAGGGAGAATGGTTGTGCCGTGGATAGTGAACAACATTCCTCCCTTTTTCATATTTGGCTTGGAATATCAGAAACACAGTATTTACAAAGTGAGAGGAGGAATCAATATTTAAAATTGGCCTCCACTTTTAACGTTCTGATAGTGTTCTAGGCAAGCTCCACAGTAGTGTGTACTTCACAGCAGATTTTTAGTGGAATGATTCTGATAGCATCTGTTTGCCAGAGACCCATACCTCTCTGGTGGTAGTGTATGCAGTACTCAAAACTGCTTGCTTGCTTGCTTGCTTTCTTTCTTTCTTTCTTTCTTTAGTACAGGGTCTGGCTATGCAGCTAGGACTCATAATGATTCTCCTGTCTCACCGTCCCCAGTCCTGGGATTATACATATTCATCACCATGCCTGGTTTTGGTGGCTGGCACAATGAGCCTGGGGTTCTGGGGTGGCAGGGTATGCGGTACCAGGGCTTGAACCCAGGTGCTTGCACTTGCCAGGCAGATGCTTAGACTCTGAGCTATCTCCTGAGCCCTGCTTCTATTCTTATAGCCAGCCATGCCTTACAGTGTGCCTCAGTTTGTAGTTGGGGCATCTTTGTTTTGTAATATTTTTCCATTGAGTGGGTGGAAACAGCCTCATGAGCATTTATAACTAAGACCCTGTATAGTGCCTAACTATTTCTGGATATGGTCTTTTGAAATGTACAAAAACTTGCAAAACTTGGCCTTGTGCAAAATTATCTGACATTATAGTAATAAAAGTGTTTATATAGCTCTCTGCACTAGTAAGCAGGTGCTGTTATATGAGCTTTACATATACTAATTCTTTTAATTAGAAAGTTAAGTACTTCAGTGGTAGACCATTATTTAGTTTTCTTTTACACACATATATGATGACATCTTTAACAGGTGAATATCTTTGGTAATATTTTGATTTCTCTATGCCTGTTACTAAAGTATTGGTCTGTCATCTAACAGTTCTTTGACCCATACTATACTTTAGGAAACTTTTTAGCATCTTATTTCATCACTGTTCTTTGATACTTTGCAGTGGTAAAACAGCATTTCAGATTTGTCTTTATGTTTTAATACTTCCAGCCAAATAACCTTTTTAAGAAAAACAAAATGTGTAGTGGGAATTTGAACACTTGAAAGGATTAGGTAAACAGTGCTTGAGTATTCATGGTTAAAGAAAGTATTTTGATTTTCTGTCTTAATTAAATATTCACTTTCACATTTAGCAGTTTTCCTGTTTACATAAAAATGTTGCTTGGTAAAATGTTGGTAATAACTTATTTAGAGAAAAGTTTTATTGAAATACTGAGGGTGGAAACTAAAAGTCAATAGGAAGTTTAGGTGAAATGTAGGCTATAAAATTAAAAATAGCAATAAAATCATAAAATAAATTATATCTGATTATAATATTTTATCAGCAGCAGCATGATAATGCAGAATTAAAGGGCTATGGCTTACATACCTACGTAAAACATTAATATGTAAAATCTTCATGTCACATCATTTAGATTTTATATCATGGTGTTTTAAGACTACTTTATGGAATCATAAGTCATTTTGATATTATCTATCTCCTTTCTGGTAGACTGGCTATTTCACCTATAAGATTGGTAAAAATATTTACAACAGTTTTATTACAAAGAAAAAATTTGATATTGTATTAAAGATCATCTGTATACTAATACAGCTGTAATAAGCACCTACCTCCCTAAATCTCTGAATTTCCCTTTCTATTGTGCCACTATAGAAGAAGGTGCTAGTTCTGAACTTCGTGCAGGATGCGTTTTACTCAGAGAGTGAAGTACTGTATTTGTTGGGAGGGTACGTTAATAGGACATGTAGAACCTCTGTTTCTGGTCCTAAATGGAGATATCAAGTCAAAGAGATGCAGAACTACACGTTACGTTAATTGATGCTCTATGTAACTGTGTTTCTGGTATTATCTTTTAAATATACAGTCTTGTATATATATAATCTTGTATTTCTCCTGCAGAAATTATTTTCATAATATACTTCTAAAGATATGTATGCATTCTGTTCATTTATATAAAGGGCGTTATATTTTAATAATGCCCTTCATTAGATTGTTGCACATGTAGGCACAGTTCATATATAAGCCATATACATGTATACTGTTTACAACATAATATAAAATATATACAATTTTTGTTTGTCTGCCAAAGTGCAAAAAATATTAGAAGGATATCTTGAGTGGATTATACATGTCTTATTTCAGATTGAGTTGGATTTAAATATATGTAGTGGGTTGGTAACTTTTTTTTTGTTTGTTTTCCTAATGCTGTAAGGAAAAGTAGGCTCATCATTTTTTTTTGCGCATTTTTATTGTTCTGTGTAAATGTAATTTGTTAATCCTGTGAAATTTGTCATAGATAAATTTGCTTGGATTATCTTGTCACCACCGTATCTGCATTCTTTTGTTCATTGCTTATTCATAATTTAGCAGTCTGGCAGTGAGCCTTTTTGGGAAGCTCACAAAAGATATATGACCTCTACCAGCTGCTACTCTAACCTGCAGAATGCACAGCAAGACATTAGGAATGTGAGGATTCCTCTACTGATTAAAGTGCTCTTCATTTAAACAGTCTGTTCATAAGAATCTCAGGAATCTCTTGCTACCAGCAGTCTTGATTTTTTTCTTCCTAACAAAATTAGTTCTAACAATTGAATCTTCATTTGATATGAATTTTTCAGATTATCCAGAGGAACTTAATTCCTTGAGTGTTGTTTCTTCTTTATAGCTAAATACTTAAAAAATTTGTATTTGGCTTGTGTCAAAGCTCTCCAAAAAATGGTTTTTTTTCAGGCAAAATAGAGTAGAGTAGCTATGCCACATCCTAATCTTTGAAGAAATGGAGTGTTAATCCTGTTTGAATTCAGTAACTTTATAGTGTGTACTCTAAATACTCCATATTAATGTGGAAGACATTAAAAATGTTGCTTGAATAGGTTTTTATTATTGTGACTTCATTTAGCATATGAATCTCTCTTTCTCTCTCTCTGTCTCTGTCTCTGTCTCTCTTTCAATCAGCAGATCAGTTTATGAGTAATGGTTAGTTTTTGCCTCTCTTCTGTGCAGGCATATGATTACAGTTCAGAATAATTCATTGCTAATCCATGCAGTATTGGTCCATCTCCATCACTCTATTCTGTGATTAGAGCCTCAGGCCTGCTGCCTCGCTTCCTGCCTTGATTTTCTTTAACTGCAACCCTTGTTTTAATATAGTTCTGTAGTCACCACTCTTCTACTAGCTCATTTCCATTCCTCATATATATCGATTGCAGTAGATTAATATTTATTTGAAGCTATTTTTCAGACTTTGTGAAAAATGTATTCATTTCTTTCCATGAATCTTCATCCAAAGGGAGGGGGATTAAAAAATGTGGAGCTCAGGTATACAACTCTTCCAGGAGAGTGAAACTATAGCTTTTGGAATCTGAATTCTTTGCTCTGGTCAAAGATTTTTCTTTCTTTTTTTTTTTTTTTTACCAAAATCAGGAAGTTTAGCTTCCCTGAAACATTTTTAAAGTTTAAGCTACAATATTAACAGTTTAACTCTTATTTGTTCATAACAGGTCTGGAGTGGCTTTGTACGTGCCATACTCAGTGCAGTCACCATAACATGCAATGATCAGGTTGCGTTGAGCATATCTAGACAGAGACACAGAGCTGTCATTTTGCCTGGCATCAGAATTTGCCAATTTTACCAGAAGGTCATCTAACAGATTTTAAAAAGACTTTGTTTCAGATCTCAGTAGTCCTGTGTTCCTTTTAATAATTACTTTCGTCTCATTGTAGCTGTGTGTTTGAAAGTGTAGGTCAATGAGGATGATTGCATTCAGAATTTCATGATCTGTGTAGTGGAACAAATTGAAAGCAAAGCCTGTATCAATCACTGTGAAGGGAGGGTTAATTGTTACCGCTTCTCAAGCCTCTGGACAGATAAACCAGTAATGAAATACTTATTGCTCTGATATGTGAATGCTAAACGATAAAACAATGGAAACAGAAGCAGTCTGCAGAGATAACCAAAAGGCAAAGAAAAAAGAATAAACAGGATGAAAGTATGGAACTGTAAAAACTATGTTAACTCTTTTAAAGTAATATTGTTTTTAACTTCCTACTCACCTTTTTTTGGTAGGGTAGGACAGTCTCATATATCAGGTTGCTAAAGACAAATAAGAATACAAATGGAAACCATTATTCAAAAAAAATAAAGTAACAAAACAACAATAAACAGTCATATTCTTTATATGAATTCTATATATTTTATAAAATAATGTTTGAGTTCCTAGTTAAGGTATTTTTATAAAAGCCAGTGATGCTAGATATGTTAAATATTTTACATGCATACATGGTTTAAGTTTCATCATGTTCTTAAAAGATCCTGTTGTTAATGTTGTTTTGGAATTATTGGTCAATTGTAGGTCAAAGTATGGAGTAAATTTTATAGGTCATAAAGAAACAGTAAAATAAGATTCATATGGTAAATAATTAATTTAAACATATTTAACTACATCTTCCATATGAACTTAACATTTGAACATCTGTTAGTTACTTATATGTTGAAATATATGCAAAAATATTTAGCCAAATTGAAGTCTTAGGCCCATGACAATCATCTCAACACAGTGGGTAGTTCTGAAAATTAATGAGAATGATAATACTGTAAAGACTGTTCCAGAGTTTGCCCAAATTCATTATCTAAGACTCTTGTTAAGAACATCTCAAAGAATTTTAACCAGGAAAATACTTTAATGGTTCAAAAGCATTTTCAAAACCCTGAATTATAAAAGTATAATGGAATTATATATGCAAGAGTTATAGTTAGCAGCACAGATAGTGGGAGACATCATAAGGGCATATTTTTCCACAACCTGTACTGCTCCAGCATGTGGCTTCATCTGCATAGTTTAATCTCTTGGAGTATTTTTGTTTTTAGTACAAAAATATTAGAATTGTTCAAAAATAAAATGGATTACTTCTCATTAATGTAGGGAAGCTTCTAATTGTAAAGTTAGGTATGTTAATCCTTTAGCATTCATTTCATGTTTGATACAACTAGTAGCAAGGGAGAACATTCAGAGTGAAAAGAAAAAAATTTCCTGTATCTTTGTATTTCTCTTCAGAATGTTAAGAATTTCCTGAGGCTTGATTCTGTGCTATATTGATAGGACATCACAGGATGGACACAGATGTTTGGAATAGTCTTCTTTATGGTTGTGACATCCTCTGGCTAATGTAGTCTTGTGTATTTTAAAAATAATACAATGGTAATGTTACATAACATTACTGAATTAGGATATTTAAACTTCCAGTAAGATACACCAGGGAAGAAGTCAGTAGAAAGCCCCTGAAGTTAGGGTGTACTGAAGGGTGTCCAACAGTGGGCAGGCAAAAAAAGCAAGAATGCTTACTCAGTAATAACTGTACATACATGAATGAGAGAAGCTGTGGATACTGAGATTCTCAGAATAATACATTATGAATCCCAGCTGAGATTCTTAGGAACAGGTATAGCAGCATGGGTTGGTATAAACCCTGGGCAGTGGTGTGAGTCTTCCATTGTCTTTATAGGAAATTGTACTCAGATCCATTAGCCTTTCAGTGACTCGGTTTCTTCATTTGCATATTGAGTTGCCAGTCTTCACAACTACAAAAGTCTGTGACTACATGATTTGAATTATGTGGATACAAAATAGAAAATGAGTTGGGGAATATTTTAGAAATTTTTAAAATGGCATTAACATTTACAAATTTGTCTTATTTATAAAACTACTGCATAAATTAAAAATTTTAAATCAAATATGATGCTTGATATACAAGATTCAGTCAATAAAATGTTGGATATTTAATTTTTTTTTCTAACATTATCTTTGAGATGAAACTTGTTGGATGCTCTCCAGAGGTCATTGCAATGGAAGTAACAGAGCACATTAAGTTATATTTTAAAGAGATGTATTACAAATCTGAGTAACTGTAGTAGTAAAGAAAAACACTAAAGCTGTTTAGAGATAAATACTTTTGCTGATTAAATTAAATCACAATAATACAGCTCTTGAAATATTTGGGAACTAGACCCTACCAAAAAGGGAACTAATAAACTATTTGATAGATAAACTGTAGTTGGGGGAATAACAAATATCTAAAAATTTTGTGTGTCTCTAAAGCATTTTAGAAGAGTAAATTTTTGTGGTGAGATATTTATTCAAACTATAAGTTACTTAATTTTAATATTTAAAAAACTTTCCTCTAATCCTATTCCTTTACTTGTAAAGGGGAGTTGATTTAATATTTGTAGTGTAGACAAGCTTAAAGATTTATGATTACATAAGATTGTTTTTTACTGAGAGTAGATTAATGACTTTTTAAATACCTGTATTACTTAATCACTTATTTGTTGTTTTCTTGAAACTGCCAATTAATGATACTTAATAGGTACTGCAAGTACATGTCTATGAGATGATGAACTTGTTTGACTAATTTCTCTCAATATGTATCTTATCTATAAATACATTCTGCAAATGGTATGTAGATCATAGCTTGATGAGTATTTGGTCCCTCTGCTTTGTTATGTTCTTGTCAATGATGATGGCACATCACAGATAAAATTTTTTTGTCAGAGAAATACTCAGTTCCTGAGAAGGTGATTTTTTTTTTCCATTATGAATGAACTTAGGAAAATTTAAAGCTATTGTAATGTGGGCTGTACCTGTGTAACTACTTTCTTTCTCTCTCCATTTATTAAAACATTACTTTGAAATCTAATTTTGGTGGTGACAGGGAAATTATTTGATTAGAAGAATTCATGGTTAGGAGTAAATTTTACTTTCATTTTTTAATAAAGGAGTCTATAATAAACAGACTTTTTAAGTTAATAGTTTGTGGAAGAACATTTAGTATGGCCTGGCTCTTTTGCTGTGTCACACACACACACACACGCACACACACACACATCCCTTCCCAATAAACACATTAGTTAACACCTTGACTTACTTCTGCTGGAAATAATATCTCATTGTAAAATTGCTTTCCATAAAAGTTTTAATTTTATGACGTTGATTATAAAACCGGGTAAATATAATGAGTCACGCTAAATACATATGTTGTATATGTTTTCATTGTCAACCATTTTTATATCTAATTTAGTGTCTGTGGTAAAAACCAAACATTAAGTGAGGAAATTTAAAATTGACTGATATGGTAACACAAAAGTTGGAAGTGTTCCCTTCTGAAACATAATTTATACTAAGATTCATAGGTAGCTGTAGTAGTCTTTGTAGAAGGAAATCCATGTCAAATGGGTTGGACTAAACCACATTAGACACCACAAGATCCAGTCTCTTTTCCTGAGGCTATTTTTGTTTATCAAGGCTTGTTCCAGGGACAGACATCTAGTCACATTTTGTTGTAATACATTTGCTGGTGGTATCTGTTGTGTATGTGACCACAGTGGCTTTCAGCAGACCCTGACCCAAGGCAGTTTGTCCAGTATTATAGGCTGTCAGTGTTATGGTGGTCAGTAAATGTGCCTCAGGAGTTCTGAGAGTCTCCTGAAAGGGCACACTGACACCATTTAATCAATTATTATAGACAGTATATTTCCCCTAAAAATTGGTATAAAGTATTACAAGAAATATAAAATTTTTATTCTACTTGCCCCTACTATATCAGCCTGCCACAGTTTAAAGAATGATGAATCAGAGATTAAGGACAGTTTGTTATAGAATTAGCAGTGACCTGAGTATCAGCATTTAAGTCAATTCTTTTGAACCCTTGTTCCCATGAAGTGATGTGAAGGCTAGTTGATACCTGCATAGACAGGAGACTTCAAGGAGTTTGAAGTTCTGGGAACCTGAATCTTTTAGCATAGGCAGTAAACATGTCTTTGTTTTGTTTAGGAGGCAGACAGTATCTTCACACTCCAAGGCCCTTTTCCACACAAACAACCTTGAGTAAAGAGTTTGTAACAAAGGATGGTTAGTATTTTGCCTAAAAGATGTTCATAAAGTTGAGAGATACATACCATCTTGAGAGGGAGAACTATTAATGTGGAGATTGTTATTGAGGGATGCATGGAGCATGTAGTGAGTGAAGTATGTAAGTAGTGAACAGCATGTAGTAGTGAAGTATTCTCATTGTTTAGAGCTTCTTTGAACTGAATGAAATGTGAAGTTGTCATTTTAGGGAAATGATAGAGGTTTCAAATATGTAATGAATCGTCTGATGAACAACATCATGCTAACATGATGAAACAACAATAGATGGGTTTTTTAGTGTTAAGGTAGTCATATTCTCATGACATATTTTACCATGGTAGGCATTTCTCTTGCTTTGTGAGCACATTCTCTTCCTAGTTTGCTTGGTCTAGAAACTCTTAATTTGTTGAAAGTTCACTTTGTGTCTTTGCAGCATATCAATTAAATTTCTTCATAATTCGTAAGGTAAACTCTGTTAATATTACCACCTTGAAGAGGAGTTAACAGCTAGTAAGGATTTAAAATTAGGCTTATGCCTTTGTCTGTATTAATGAAGTACTGGCTTTCTTAGTTATTTTTTCTCTGTTCTTTAGCACTATCCACATTTGTCTATATTACAGTTTTGTTTTGTGTCATACTCATTTTCTGTTCCTCATGCCCTTTTATATGGTATCTTTATAGTCTCTCATGTACTTGAAATAGTTAAATCTTTTATACCCTGAAATTATGCTAAAATTAGACACTTATTTTCTGAGTTCATAGTATCTGTACTGTAGTTAACGATTGCAATTATAACATAAGCTGTTTAAAATGAAGATTACACCTAACATGATTCTGAAGTACTACATTAAAAGATTAAGAAATTTTGATTTTGTTTATTAAAAAGTTAAAATCTATAGTTTTATTTCCTGCATACGTTTTATTACCTATTCTGTTGTGATGGACATACATTTTCTGAATCATGGTAGCATGGGTACTCTTTTGGTTGAAATCTGTTCTTACCTGTTGCACAGCATTGCACTTTTGCATAGGCCATAACTTGTTTATGTAGTTTACTTAAAAGGTTTAGTTAAAATAACTTGTCACTTTTGGTGAACTCAGATCCTGTTATACAATTATCCCCTCCAGTATTGGAGTTATCCCCTCCAATCAGTGTTCAACAATTTGATGTTTTACTTTTCTCCTTTCTTCTAACCCAAAATTTCACCTCATTGGACATAATGATATGTGCATGTTGATATGATATAATACAAATTAATTATAAAAGCATAGCCTAATAAGTAATAAGACCACTTAGATCCAGATATTCTCTCTTGGGTACACTATGCAGTCATACTCTGCAGTGGGACTACTTGCATAAATGCCAGCCAAATGTTTGGAGATCATGCAAGGATAAAACTATAAGACGCTCATTAAGAGGTGAAGGTGCAATGTGGAAGTTGTCTTTCTGTGGAGAGACATCACACAGTTCACCATGGAAATCTTTTGTTAGACTATAGGTATTTGTAACTGGTATAGAGGACCATTAGCCAAAATCATGACTAATTAAGAAATAGTACTTTTCTCTTGTACTTAGCTTTCTACATAACTTGTAATCTTCTTGAAAGAGAATACATTGTTGTCTATTTTGCATGAATGAAGGAATGAAGTGTTTCCGATTTGGATTTTGTCTATATTATACATTTGTTTCATTCAAAGAATTTTCCATATTTGTTGAAAAACAGCAGTTGCCCTTGCTATAATGTATGATATCAGTTCTATAAAATAAATTAATACAGAAAAATAAGCATTTTGTAATTATGAACTTTTTAACCAATGCCAGATAATTCCTAGTATAGTCTAGGTTTCAAAACTGAATTATTTACAATGTCTTCTGTAGATTACTCTCTGTAACCCTACAGAGAACAGTTTTAGATTCAAGATGTATTTCTGTTGAGAGAAAGGTGAAAGAAATCAGTTAGAACCAAATATATCATTGGTAGTTTTTGGTTTTCCACATTTCGAAATGATACCTCCAAATAGATGAATTGTGGAACAATGAAATACTATATTTCCAATCAGGCTCATATTAAACACATTTTATAGCCAATTATAATTTCATAAAAATTGAGTTCCATTAATTTTATATTTCACAAAATTGTACCTATAATTAAGTTGATTAGAGCAAAATTGAAAAATTCAATCATGTAAAATAGAAAAGGTTGCAAAGAGAGCTGACATTTTTCTGGAGATTGCTCCTCTTGTGGCACAGTTCAGTTGTCACATGGCCTGGTGTACACAGTACCTATTACAAAAGTCTTGACACAGGAAATCTCCTGTAAGGGTACATTGGGTAACTGTGATTAATTTAGGTCTTCACTGTGATTCATTAATAGTGGTAAATATTGTTACTTTCATAAAAATCAGTACCAGGCTAAACCTTCAAAAATTTGCTTGAATTTAATATGTAAAACAAAAGGCAATAAGAGCTCCAGAGAGAGAGAGAGACAGAGAGAGACAGAGAGAGAGAGAGAGAGA
>NDGM011215213.1:1545-12777 GCA_002564305.1 Octomys mimax | reverse complement strand
ATTTGAGCTAGTTGAGGCTAATTTCCATTTCAAAATACATTTGAGAGAACTAGGTGCAATCTTTTTTTTTTTTTTTTTTGCAGAACCAGGGATTGAGTTCAGGCCCTTGTGCTTGCCAGGGAAGTGCTTATTCCACTGAGCCATCTCGCGGGCCCCTGTAATCCATCTTTGAATATTTAATCTTATCAGTAAATTTTAGATAATCATTTATTAAAAATATATATATTTGGTACAGAGTCTCACTGCAGAGCTCAAACTTGTAGGATCTGACTGTGTCAGCCTCTCTAGCACGGGGTTTACAGGTGTGCACCACCATGCCTGTTCTAGGTGTGCCAGGGGAAGTGCTGGCTGGCATGTGAGGCTAGGGATCAAACCCTGGTCCCTGTGCTTGCCTAATCAGGCGCTTAGTCCACTGAGCTATCTTTATCTCCCTAGCTAACCATTTTCTAAAGGCTTTGAATCCATGTTGTTTTGGGGGAAAATTCAGTTTTCACTATAATTAATTCCTCTATCACTACAATGACTGAATTTCACTGTGACTAAATGATGTAAAATTTCGTGCCTTTTGTTTGGTCATTTCTGCTAAGACTAAAGCAATGGGATTCATGGACCTTTACCCAATCAGAACGGTGTTTTCCCTGACCTACGTATCTCTCATTTCCTAGAGCAGACTGGAGCTGCTAATGAGAGGAAGAGAGACGCCATTTTCTATCTCATCCACCAGCTCTTATGTTACAGGGTCTAGGAAGCAAAACCATGCACAGAAAGGAGAAAAGTGGCAGAGTGCTGAGCTTTGTGGCTTTTTCATTTTGAGATCTATGATGGGTTCATGTGATTGTCGTGGTTTTGAATTTGTGTCCTCACGATACAAAACCAATAGACATACATATATTTGGTTTATACTTTCTTTATTTGATTTACATTTTCTTTCTTCCTACTCTGTTGAATTTCTGATTGAATTATAACAATGTGTTTTTATTTAAATCATTTCAATTCTGCCTTAATTATTCAACATCTGTTTTATCTTTTCTTACTAATTTATATAATTATTTTGTTCTATTTTTCTTATCAATTTAATTTTCTTTCATAATTTTCTCTTCAATTTATCTTGTAATGTTATTTTATTTTCCCTCATGTATATCTTATTTAGACTTGCTTTATTTAAAAGAATAGCAGGAGTATATTATATTTATCTCCCTTTAAAAATATTTTATTACTCTCCTGGCTGATTAAATCATGAACAAGAGTCATGGCCTGTGCTATAAAGTTAATTTGTGCCCTAAGAAGGAAGGCTGATGATTGTTACCTATGTCTTTCTGGCCCTCTAAATACCAACTAATTCTCACATAGCTGAAATTGGAAAATTAAATTGTAAATCAATTCAGTAGTGAAACTGTAAGCTTCTTATACAAAATATTCTACTTAATCATAGGCTTCAAATTATCCCAGGTGAATAATCTTAGGGGCTGCTCTTTCAGTAGAATTATTTTCATGGGTTCTGCTTAATGGCTTCATGTACTATTATTACCCTGTATTTAAGCCTTGCTTGAACATGCTTTATATATTTGAATTTCACTTTCACTTATTTCAGAGTTGAAAGAATATTACAGTACAGAAGATCAAAGGAAAACATGCAGATGAAATCTAGTCAATCTTCAATGAAAAAACAGACAAGAAAGCAAAAGAAGAATTCACTACTGAGTAGTAATTTTCTTCTAATTTTGAAGTCAGGTAGTCTTGCAATCAAGATCATCTTCTTTCCTTTATAATGAAGTTTTAAATTTCCATGTATAACATAGGAGAATAAATTTGTTCATGAGATTACAGGGGAATTCATTAACGTTAAAAAGATGTGGGCAAAGTCTAAGTAAAAAGCACAAAAGAAATGTGTAAAGTATATTCAAAGAACTAGAATGTGTTCAAGGAACAGTGAGAACAATTATACAGTTTTCAGTCATTCATATATAATGACTTTTGCAGATGACATTTTAATGCTTTTTACTTCTGTATTTTTTATAAGCTCTGGAATTCATGAGATCTGGAAGAAAATGTTTTAATAATTCCCATGAAATTTATGGCTTACACATATTCAGGAAGTTATGGAGTCTCATGAGGAATCCTATTCTTATAATAGTTATGGTCCATTTTGTAAACTTAGAAGAGCTGAATTAGGGTCAACAGCAGCTACTGATTATTGCCTACTAAATGCCAGACACTATGCCAAGCTGTCATGTCATCATGTTTTAGCCCAATCCTATTGTGTAGATATAATTATCCCTGTTGTCTAATGAGAACTTTGAAGCTCCATTAAGTTAGTCTAAGATCACTGAGCCAGTAATTGGATGAGCTGGGAAAAGAATCCAAGTGTTCTAGACTCTATTTTTAATCATCAGTTAAAACTGTCCCCCATTTTTGAATGTTCACTTATATAATCAGAAGAGCATCCATTGAAAATTAAATTGTTAAATATTTTCAAGTTCAATTTGAATTGCTTAGAAGTAGATTCATTTGAAAAAAATTATTCGTTATCTTTGTTATCATTTTCAGCATCATTTATAATTTAGTAAAACATGATACCATAATAACACCTCTGGGGGAGAAACAATATAGATGCCATAGTATTAACTACAAAGGTTAAAACATATCTAGCATTAAAGATAAAAGCAACCTATACACAGAATGATATGTCTAAGTTGAACAAACACAAGAAGCTAAATATCCACATGCACAAATTTTATTCTGTATTCAGGATCTGTCCTGGCTGAAGCATTCTTACTGTTCCATCTCTTCTTGACCTTTCCCCTTAACTTCTTATTGTAGGTCCTATCCTTTGTACTTTCATTTAAAATTGTTCAAAATATTCATAAATGAATACTCCTCAAAATATTTCTTAAATGAATATTGTCAATTTTTCTATATTTCTCATTAAAATAATCTAGTTTTTATACATTTTCTGTATAAAATATTGGACTTGGGAATAGGCTAGTTAATTCTGTTGGTCTTTTTTCTGTATTTTAGGGAAGAGTCTACAGGGTGCTCAGGATCTCACTACTAGAGGGTGTTCAGGGTCTCATTATTAGATCGGACTCATAATGATTCTCCTGTTTACAGCCTCCCAAGTGCTGGGATTTTAGGCACGTGCCACAATGCTCAGTTGCAGTTACCATCTCAGTGCATCCTGGGGGTGGAGATAGCATAGCAGGCCCAGGGATCAAACCCCTGACACTTGTGCCTGCTTGTAGGTGCTTTAAGCCACTGAGCTATTTGGCCAGCCCTGATTTTGTTGGTCTTTAGTTTTCAAATTCTGGAAAATTTTTTTCTTATATCTCTAAAATATTAAAAAATATCTCTTGTTCCATTGTTTCTTTCAGTCTACCTTATTTCAACTTTTGTTCATTATTGTAGAGGTCAAGTGTCTTTCTACAAGCCCCCCCCCCTTTTTTTCTGATCACATGCTGTTTATGTCTACATTAAATGGATTTTACATTTCTTCCAGCAGAAAGTTAATCTTAGGAACCTCTCAACAATAATATGGTTAATTTTCATCCAATAATTTATTGGAGCATTTCTATATGTTAGGTCTTCTGTCTGGTGCTGGGGCATAATGGCAGAAAAGAGAAATGTCCCTTTCTCATGGTCTTTACAGGGCAGTGAGTGAAGATTTCCTGGTTGACAAACATTTTATTCTCAATTGTCACACAGTTCTCCATTCTGTTATCCATAGTTAAGCCAAGAGACCATGGTGAATGAAATTTCTGAATACTCAATGAATAGGTTTCTTCCTGAAATTGTCTTTCCATGATGTTAGCTCCTGCTTTATTTGAGAGGTATTGGTAGTTAAGATTGAGAGTCCTAGAATCAGGTCACATGGGTTCAGATCCTCATTCAAACTTTTTCTAGCTATGACTTTAGACCTGTTAATTCTGTAAGCCACACTATGTTAGTCTGTCAAATTGGGTTAATAAAAGTCCGTACATGTCTGGATTTTGGGAGCATTAAGTAGGATTCTTGTATTTTTTATTTTTATTTTTATTTTTTATTATTTTCATTTTTATGTATTTGTTGCAGGGTCTCACTACACAGCTCGGGCTCATAGTGATCTTTTTTGTTTTCAGCCTCCCCAGAGCTGGGATTACAGGAATGCACCACCACACTCAGATTAGGACCCGGCTCAGTGCACCCCAGGTGCAGGGTGGTGGGGCGGGCAGGATGGGAGATCGAATCCTGATTCCTGCCCTTGCCAAAGTAGGCCCTTAGTCTACCGAGCTATCTCATCAGCCCTGCATTTGGTTGATTTAGAACAGAAAAACAATGTTCAATAATATTTTTTGATAATCAAAAGTAATTAAAATATTGACGGCTTCAAAAAGTGATGTAATTTTTTAGATCATATTTACTCTTTCAATGTCATACTAGGGAGACAATATGATGTTACATATGTGATTCTGATTTATTTTACTTAAGAGTATGGTCTCTACTTGCATCCATTTACCTATAAAAGCCTTGAGCTGATGATCTTTTTATAGCTGAGTACCGAAGTAGTACCAATTCTATTGTATAAAGATATTTATGTGCACAAAAGATAGGATAATTTTGCTATTCATTTCTATTAGTTCTATGAAAGGAACAGTTAGTGCTTATATTGTTTAATCAATTTTACATACCTGTGCCTGATAATCTGAGCAACTACTTTGAAGATAAAAATATACAATATAATAATCATTGTTAACTTCCTCCCATCTTGTTCTAAAATTTCAAATCATTTTGATTGCTTTTCTGCCTCTTTAAAATAAAATAAGAAAAAAATAAAAGAAAATAAGAAATACCTTTTTAAAAGAGAGTACAAATTATAATTAAACAGAAAAAATTACAAGTGATCCAGATTTTCACTTAACAAAGAAATATGAATGTTACAGTATTTGTTGTAATACATAGTGTTGTCTTCCGATTAGTTATTCATATTACCAGATATATGCATGTAAAATTGGAAGAAGAAAAAAAAAGAAAGAAATGTATAAGACCTTAAGAAGAGAAAATAAAAAAGAGAAACAATTGAAAGAAGGACATGAAATAAATTAAACCATTAACTGATTATTTCCATAGATCAGCAGAAATGCACAGTACAGTTGTGCAAACCATCTTCTTACATAAATAGATAAATCTCTTTACTCCACTCCCCCTGTTGTCCTTTTCCCCAACCCAGTAACTCTTTGCTTTTGAATAAGTTCCTTCTTTTTACCAGTGTCTATTATAACCTTCAGATTCCATTTTTATCTTTCAGGTTCTCAGACTAAAGAGACAATATGATGTTTGCACATGCGAGTATGATTTACTTCACTTAAGAGTATGTTCTGTAGTTGCATCCATTTACAGACAAGACTCAAACTTATCCTGCTTTATAGCTGAATAATACTCCATTGTGTAAAAGTGCCACAACTTCCTTATGCATTCTACAGTTGACGGGCATCCTGGTGACATAAGCAATAATTTCCCCCCAAAAATAATTGTATAAACTAATTTTTATATAGTAGGATTTAAAGTTTACTATGATCACATCTATCAAGAACTTCTAATGATTTAGTCTAATATTTCCACATGGAACATACAGCCTACAAGAATAATTAAAGATATAGCATTAGGTATAGAAATAGTCATTAATTATTTAAAGGAATAAATATCTACCTCTGGATATAATTTTCACTCACATGTTAATATATTAATATACCTGTAAACCTTATATAAAATTAGATATTATAAATAATTAGATTTATGATTGGAAATTAGGATTTGAGCATTTTTATAAATATAGTTGTAAAGAATGACCATTTTATACTAATATAATTTGTTACTTAATAAACATTTATTAAGATTTTATTTTCTAAAACTTATCTAATAGGAAATGATTAGAACATAACAAGTAAAAAATATAAATAGCATACATAATACACACTGAGCTCTGAAAAATAATATGCACAGAAGAAAAATGCACCAAAAACATTTGAATGTTTAACGTGATGAGACTATACACATTCTCTCTAAGCAATAAGCTAATAATTTTGGTACTGAACTTACCAATTTTTAATTTGAATTAAATATTCTTAAAAATAGATGTAGATAATATCAAAGTTTTATAATATGCCTTTACAAAATTTAAATGCAGTGGAAAATCTAATTATTTTATGTTCTAAATATTTGAATGAGGGAAACTTTTTGAGAGGTGACATTGAACCCTGGAGTTTATACTTGTTAGAGAAGCACTCTACCACTGAAATAATCTCTAGTTCTTATTTCTACTTTTTATCTTGAAACAGAATCTCACTCAACTGCCCAGGCTGACCTTGAATTTGGAATGGGATTTTTAAAAAATAATCTCCTTCACTTGCTAGATAGCTTTGAACTCCTCAATTAGGTTTAATACATCTCTACACGTTTGAATTTTAGTAGTTTCAAGAAACAAAAATGCAAAAAATAAAAAAGAATTTTATTATACAAATGAATCTTTTTCTGGTTCTGTATTTTCTCCCTGTACTGGAGATCAAACTTAGGGCTCCATGAATATTAGAAAACTGCTCTACTACTTACTCAAATGCCCAGTCTTTTTCTTTCTCTTTTCTTTTTTTAATGAGACTATTTGGCTCAATAAAAATCAATGCATTACATTTTGCATTGTTCGAGATAGCAGAAGATGTAAGGGGGATAGGAGAAATTTTTAAGATTTAAGGACAACAAATGTGAGGAAGAGGTCATTAGACCTATAGTGGAAGAACTGAAACTGTTAACTGCTATTATCTGGTACATGTGGGGGGTTGCTGCTGATAAGATTATACAAAAGTTCTTTGGACACTGAAAGAGGCCAGATTTTATTTGTTGTACCTGGAAAGGAAAAGTGAAGATTACATAGCCTGGACTCTGATTGCATCTCAAGAATGAGCTCATTCACTTTGTCTTTGTCACCTGCCTGAGAAAAAGGGTCAAATTGTCATTTTAAGCTTCTGTGATAGACTAAAATAAATGGAATTAAAATATATTTAGGAAGCTGCAAAACCATGACTTGCTTCATTTTCACTACAGATTTAAGACCTGTGTTCTCTGTATGGAGGACCACCTGAGCAGCTCTCCTTGAAAGAAGAGTGATTGTCTCCATTTTGGCTGAGCCTGACTCTTTCCTTGTATTGATATGTACAGAGTTGGATAGGACTTCTCTTTGTCCTTTCAACTGGCCTTGAGCAATGTATATTGGTCTAGCCAAGGTGCTGGTGGTATTCTTTGAAGGTGGCATGTGTATTTCCCTGATAACCCATACCTGCTGCTCTTTAGTGTGAGCTCAGGTGAGACAGGATGAAGAACCAGTGCTCTGTGCTGCTGGCTGGGATTGCTGCTAGCTGTTATGGAACCTCAAGATATAGTCCATGACTTTCTGGGGCTCGAAAGATTATACATTAGAGCCGAACCACCAGACCCCTGAAACATTAGATACTATCTCAATAGCAAAATGCAAATTACTTTCTCTGCATATCTTCTCTGCATGTGGCAGAGGTAAATGCAGGCCACCTACCTAGCTCAGCTCATAGTATTCACCTACGTCCCACAGTTCTCAGTCATTCTAACTCCAGCCACTTCTCCTCCACTGAATAAAACCCAGTGTGGCTCTGGGTCACTTTCTTTATTCCAGAAATCCATCTTTGTGACTTGACTTAGGGCATCTTAGCCTTCCAACAATTATAAATATGTTTTAGTGTCTTTACTTGCACCGTGGGTTGCACTGAGAGTGATATCTTGGAATTAGCTTGGATTCCAATAATGTATCTTTGGGATTATAAATGTTGACTTCTTGTACAAAGACAAGAACAAAAGGGCTCACTACAGTTGTTCCCCTTCCACCCAGGGACAGAGGTGGTTTTGCTCATAGAGCATTTGTTCTGCAACTATCCTAGCTCTGAGGTGCACTTGGAAATGTTCTAAGTTTACCTACTCATTGTTCTCTTTAACTGTACTTAAGAATCAAGTTGTCATTTAAAGATAAGAGACTGCACACATATACAAAAAGCTGAATTATTAGAGCATTCCATTTTGGCAGGAAAAGGGACAAAGGGGATTCTTAACAAAGATAGCCTCTGCAGATAAAATTGAAGACTTCAGTTCAACTTGATTTCTGTCTCCTATTTATGAAGGTACCTTTGTCTCTAAAGTTATTTATTTATCTATTTAGTTTTGAATTTAGGACAGGGTCTACAGAGTCTACAAGGTCTCATTTTGTAGATTGGACTTTTAGTGATTCTCCTGTTTATAGTCTCCCAAGAGCTGATATTACAGGCGTGAGCCAACATGCCCTGTCTCAAATGCTGTCTCAGCATGCCCCAGGGGCAGGGCCAGCACAACTGGCTGAGGGCATCAAACTCCTGGCCCCTGCATCTGCCTAAGCAGGCACTTTAATCCACTGAGCTATTTGGACTGTACTTAAAGTTATTTTTTATTATTATCTCATTTTCATAATTGCATAGTGTTTTACACAGGACAAAACATTTTCATATGTACTATTCCATTGACTTCTCAAAATCTCATTTAGAAATTATTTTCTATTTATTTTACAGATAAAAATTCAAATTTAGAGGTTACACAATATTTCCAGTTGATAGTCAAAAGCAATTAAAACTGAATGTATTCTGTTATTCTTTGTTGTAAGGATGTCATTAGTTCCAAAAGTCAAAATATTGGGATGACTTTATTCACTTTAAAACACATCCCAAATTACTTACGTCTTCTTTTGACCACTTTATCATTTATTAATACTTCGAAAATTTATAAGTTTAAGTACAATAGAATGAAGCCTGACAGTTCTTGTTGTTCAGGTTAAGGATACTATTTTACTCCATTTGCACTATGCTGAAGTAGCAGATTTTTAATATTCTACTCTGAAGTCTCTCTTGATATATTTTTCCATAAATATACAGTTTCTCCAGTGTTCCAACTTTAGGAGACAAAAGGAAAACTATGTTATTTTAGGCCCAGAAGCAAAGGCTGTGAGGGTTATGGGCAAAAAAATGTATTGTCATAGTGCTCAAAATATTCATAGGCCCAGTAAATATTTCCAGTTCTCAGAGCCTGTGTTGGCTCTCATCAAAGAACTCCTGGCATGATTTTTAACTCCAAAAGAGCTCTTTTACACTGATAACACTTACTGTCAGATTCTGAAAACACAGAGCTGTCAAGTGTCAACATTTCAAGGCAAGGGGTCAAATTAGCATTTCCTCCTGAGATTTTGCACCATTTTTCCCTGTTACTGACCCTGGCACTCAAAGAAAGCAAAGCTGTTTGTTATTTCATAGTCCTGGGCAAGAAAGAATGCATCACTATCTCTCACAGGGGATGGTAATGTAACTTGACAATAAAAGTGAAAAAGAGATGAAATTTCCCAACTTTAGCCGAATTTGATTTTGCTCCTCATTATGTTTGCTCACTTAGGCAACAAATCTTGAAAGGTTGTTTCATTGACTCATTAATACTGATATAAAAACAGCTTTTACTGAACAGTTAGTTATGAATATAAATTTATTGCTTACCATTCTGGAGGCAAAAGAGCCCAAGATAAGACACAAGCAGTTCTACTGTCTAGTGGGGTTTTGCTCTTTCCTTTAAAGATAGTATGGTGTTTCTGTATCCTAAAAAAAACTCATAGAGACATACTGGGATTCCTTCAATCCTAGTATGAGGAAAAAGCCTTCCTGACTTATCTTCCAAAGGCCTTGCATCTTAATAAAACCATATTAAATTCCAACATACAAATTTTGAGAGACAAACACAAAGTACAACAGCTGCACAAAAAAGATTAAAGATATTGCACTAAATTTGAGATTTACTGAAATCTTTGTGTTTTTAATTCCAGTGATGGATGGTACTCTAGTAAGCTAAAAGATCCCTCTTGTTAAGCCTTCCTTGCTTACTTTTACCTACCCCAGGACCATATAAGATGAGCATCATGTATACTTCCACAGTAAATGAGAATTTCCTTGACCATAATAATCATGTAAAATAATTACTCAGGGACTGCTACTTTGCAAGAATCTCTTACAGGTCTTGAGATATAGCATATTTCTTCCCAAATTGTAAGCAACTTGAAGATAGATTTAAATAGAAAGTTTGTGAATTATAATGATACTGTCTGCCTTTGCAGAGCAGAAGAGGAAGGTGTAGAATCAAGACTGAAATTAGGAGCTCAAGTAATAGAATGTGGCAAGCAGTTTTCTAGCTCTTGAGCAGCTCTACCAGTTTTCAATTTTCACATCTTGTTTCAAGATGCCAAGTCCTTCAAGATTCCAAATAAGGGAAAATAAAGTTAGACTTGCTTGAGTGATGGCCCATCACTAAATAAAAGATTGATGATATCACAAAGTTTGGAGATAACAATGGGGTGAGAATGTGTTACCAAGTCAAACAGGAACAGAGAGAGATAACTGAAACCTCTCCAATAGACATTTTTATACATAGTACACTAATCAAAATTTATCTGTGCCTCCTCACAACTCCCAGCAATACTGGTCTTTTACAGATTCTGTAGATTTTCTTTTTCTTTTTTTTTTGGTGAGGGTGGTGGTGGGTGTGGAACTAGGGAGTGAACGCAGACCCTTGCGCTTGCCAAGCAAGTGCTTATTCTACTGAGCCATCTCCCCGGCCATCTGTAGCTTTTCTTTGTCCAGAAGATAATGTATTTGGAATTATACAATATGTAGCCTGTATACAATTGTTTTTTCTAATTAACGATATGTATTTAAGTGCCATCTAAATCCTTTCATGGCTTGATAGATCATCTCTTTTTAGAACTACATAATATTCTAATGTGTGAATAGGCCATGTTCATTAATTCGTTCACTTACAAAGAAGGTTAGTTCCAAATTTGGAAATTATGATTAAAATTGCCATGAACAAGGTTTGTGTGTGTGTGTGTGTGTGTGTGTGTGTGTGTGTGTGTAACATTCTTGACCTTTGGGTAAATACCAAGGTATGCAACTGCTACATATTATGAAAATAATATGTTTACCTTTGTAAGAAATACCCAGAAAGGGCTGGCCAAGTAGCTCAACAGATTAAAGTGCCTGGAAGCAGGCACAGGGGCTGGGAGTTAGATCTCTGGGCCTGCTGAGTCAGCCCCACCCCTGGGGTACCCTGAGATGGCAATCATGACTAGGCGTGGTGGTTTGTGCCTGTAATCCCAGCTCTTTTTTTTTTTTTTTTTTT
>NDGM011215198.1:320-12272 GCA_002564305.1 Octomys mimax | reverse complement strand
ATAACCCACTACTATTATGGACTACTGGACTATATTGAATTATTTTGCTGAATTCATGCACCTTCAATATTTAAATGGCAATGAAATACCCATCTTGGAAAAACTAAACAAAAAAAAGGGGATACAAATGAAAGATCATTTTGTATTTGTTTATACAAAATAGTTAGGATAGCTATGTAGCTACTTTCTCTTAATTCAATGAGAAGAAAGATTTGTACCAATAGTGTTTGGACAGGATATCAAGTCTGCATCTTGTACTATGAACAACCACTATGAAGGCAACAATATGCACTGTATTAATTATTGAAACTGTCCTATTAATAGGTTCGAAACTGTCTCATTTCTATTTTCAATAAAATTAATAAATTTTTTTCAAAAGTTAAGGAATATTATGGATTATTTATAAATAGCATATATATTTATTAAGGATGTACTGATAAGACAAAATTAATTTCAGAATAGTAATTACTTCTGGAGAGGGAGAGCAGGAGAAAGGACAGAGGTCAGCAATAATTTTATTAGTTAAAATATTTCTTATTAGGAAATGGAAAATTGGCTGGGATGTAGCTCAGTGATAGAGTGCCCTCAACTCAATCTCAAAACCACTACAAAAAAAAAAAAAAAAAGAAAAAGAAAAAGAAGAGTAATCAGAATTAGATGTTTGTTTCAACAGCATGCAAAAGAAGTTGAGATCTTTAATGACCTCTGATGAAGCTTGTTTATCTCTTGTTCTACCCCCAACAGTCTCTAGTTTCAGTCACTGAATAGGAATCTGTTCATCTTTATTTCTTATAAATAAAGAAAGACAAAAATCTCTTTAAAAACTAAGATAATATTTATAGGCTAATATGAAGAGAATTTCCATCTTTTATGTTTTACAAGCATGTCTCTACTTGTTAATGTTTTTTAAAGGTCTCAACACAGTTTTCTGGTTTTCTTCAGATAAATTATTCCTGCAAATAATTCATTTATTCTTAGAAATCTAAATTTCTATAATGGATTTTTTAATAATTTCTCTCTCTCTCTCTTTTTTAATAGTACAGGGTCTACAGGGTCTCACTACATAGATCAGACTCTTAGTGATTCTCCTGTTTTCAGCCTCCTAAGCGCTGGGATTATAGGCACACGCCACCATGTCCAGTCTCAGTGGTCCTCTCAGCGTACCCTGGGAGCGGTGGGGAGCCTGGCATGCTGGAGATGGAATCCTGGTCCCTGCATCTGCCTAAACAGATAGATTTTTAATAATTTATAAATAACAGTATTCTTTTTTTATTTTTAAAATTGATTATTAGAAGATGGGAATGTCTGATTTTGCAAGTTAATCCAGCAAACTGCCTTTCAGCTCTTAATAAATCTAAAGACAATAGTATTATCTGAAAATAATGACAATTCTTTGTCTTCCTAGGCATTCTATATATTTCTCTTCTTTCAACTTTTATCACTGGGTAGTTTCTAGTATAAGGGGAAAAGCTGGAAATGTAACAGGCAACTTTTTGTTTCACAATTTATGATACAAAGTATGTTTGATTTTTATATTTGTTTTACTTTTTATTGATAAATTTTTATTATATCAAGAATTCCCTAATTTGCTTGGAGTATTTTTCACTTTCACTTTGTTCAATGTAGATTACATTAATAAATTAAAAAAAAAAAACCTACAACCATTTTTTGAATTCCAAGATAGCCAGGAGGCATCACGATAAACACACACATCTCAGTTTACCTATGTTGTACTAGGATTTCTGCATTAAAATTTCTATGTGAGACTGGTCTTTGATTTTCTATCTTGTATTATGTGCTTGACTTGAACACTAACATAAAAAGGAAACTTTTCTTTTCTTCTTGAAAACCAAAGTGATCCTCTTGCCTCAGCCTCCTTCTAGGATTGAACGTGTATGCCACAACTGGCTTTGTAAGAACGTTTCTTATCTTGGAAAATCTCAAACAAATTGTGGTATCTGGGACAGTTTCTGTTTTACCTCTTTTAGTACTGATAAGTCCCATTTTATACATTCATTCAAACTGATGCTCCTACTTAGTACTGGGAATTCTGTGACAGTAAAGCAGAGCCACAGAAACCCATTACAGATTACTTATGAAAGCTGCAGTGAAACTGGGGCATCAAACTGCACTTAGTGTGAAAGCTTTAAAACCCAGTAGCATGACAAACAATGTCCAGTGGATACTATGTAAGTAGTAGTTTCCAAAGCAGAATTTTCCTGTGATGATCTTAGCAGGGATTTGCCTTTCATTTTAATATTTTTTATTTTTACCTGTTTCTTAAGCTTGGTTCTCCAGTGTCCCTTTGGTTTTGTGAGCTCTATGTTATTTCTAAAGTATTTCTTTTCTGCGTTAGACAGAACTAGATTATACTGTTTAAAACCACGAATCCTGATTGATACCATGCTTAGCAATTATGACCAGCATCATGCTTTTACGTTTGAGAAATTGTCACTATTTTTCCAGGTAGTTCAAAAACTTACTAAAAAAAGAGAGGGACTTCAATTTAGACTTAATCAGGTTTGATTACTAGCTGCTATAATCAGGCAACCCTGAACAGCAGATGTAACCTCTGTCAACCTTAATTTCTGTAAAATCTGTACTTTGCATGCAGGCATACCTTTATTATCTTGTATATTATTTGCCAATACTATCAAATCTTTATATCTCATTGGTGTAGGAAACTCCTATGAATAAATCCAAGTATTTGCTTTCCTCAGTAAAATACATAGGTTACTGGAGTACTAGAGAAGTTATAAATAACTCATACAAACCTAAGCTGCCTTTTGGCTAGACTCATACTGCTATGCTCAGATGAAATTATACAAAACAGCAGCATATGTCCAAAAAGAATCTGTGAGCAAAAAACAATGCAACAATTGCTGAACTCATGGAAAAGCACTTATGAAGGACTTTACCATTAACACATATTAGAAAGTCACATAACTTCTTTTATTTTCTCCCTACATCACAGAGCAGAGCAGTTGTCCTAGTATCTCATCTTATACTCTCACGTCTTTCACAGAACTATCTCCAAATTCCACCCATTCCAATGTGATGGTTGTCTCTCATACATTCTTTCCTCCAGTCTTTCTGGACTGATTTTGTTTTGTTTTTTTCTGCCTGCAAACTAATAACCTAGATTTTACAACTTTCAATTTCTCTCCTATCCTAATGGATAAAACTATGCAGGTGTGCACACGCATGCACACACACCAGCCCTGAAAATGAGGTCAATAGGGAAAGGTTTATGAAATGCTAAGTATTCTTAAGCCTCCCCCTATCTCTTGCCTTCCAAGATTTTTTCTTTCTTTCTTCCTTTTCCTCTCTGCCACTCTCACATCCACATTATAAAATACATTTGTACCATAACATATTTTAATTTAAAATCTCAACTATTTCTTCAAAAATGCTTGGCAGCCTAGTATTTACTTTCTTAGTCCTTTCTCCATTTTCTTGCACGGATATTTCTCCTGAGTTCCATTCACAAATTCCATAGCCCTTTGGACATTTCCCTTTGGACACCATAAGGGCATTTCAAAATTTAGAAAATGAAAACCAATCAACTTTCCACCTAAAGCTTTCCTCCTGCCTGTTCTCTTCACTAAACTTCTCATTTACTTACTCAAAGAGAAATCCTCAAAGTGATTCCTGACCTCCATGTGTATTTATTTTATGTTCAATGTTCTTTTTTTTTTTTGGCGGAACCGGGGATTGAACTCTGGCCCTTGCGCTTGCCAGGGAAGTGCTTACTCCACTGAGCCATCTCCCCGGCCCCTCAATGTTCTTTTATCACTATGTTGACAATGAAAAAAATCAAGTTGAAAATGTTTTAAAAAGTAATACAAGTCCTGGGGCTGGGGAGATGGCTCAGTGGAATAAATGCTTCCCTGGCAAGCAGAAAGGCCTGAGTTCAATCCCCGGTTCTGCCAAAAAAAAAGTAATACAATTCCTAAATCATAGAAGATTAAATGTATGCTCTGAATAAATTTACCAGTTAATATTCTATTATAATTTACTAAACTATTGAGAACTTTAAAAACTGTTCAATTAAAAGCAATAGGTATAATTCATCAGCTTTTCCTGCCAATAAACACAGCAGCTAATAAGAGCAAATTTTATACTTCATAAAATTTTAGTCATTTTGAAATCTGAATCATATATCAGGTGACACTTAGCAGCCACACTTTACATCTGAGCAGAAGGTAAAGTATAATTATCTATGTTCCTGTGTTGATAAGAACTTAAACTTGATAGAAAGTTGCACATAGTTAATTTGCCAGAGCTTTCTGAAAAATAGTTCCACCAACATTTTATTGAAGTGCTGCAGAATACACGTTTCTCAACTGTATATGGGTCATTCTCTAGGATGTTATCATATATTTGGCAAAAAAAACTTAACCAATTTATGAAGATATATACAGATCTTCATTGTTATCTATTCTAGCCATAGCAATATAATATGAGAAAACAACTGTAAAGAGAACTTTAGATACTTTATAAATACATGGAAATGAAGACCTTAAATACATACCAGGAAAATGACAAAATTAAGGCAAAAATAAAGCATTTTTTCAAATTTTGTTTTCATAGTATGTTTGAAGAACATGCAGTTTACAGTCATCTTAAGGAAGTTACATGCACATATTATACCTTTTTAAAAAGATCTCCTTCTCTCTCTTCCCCGTGTTCCCTCCTCCATCACTTCCCCATCCCAATTTTCCCTCTTGTTGACATTGTTAATCTTACCTCATGTTCTGGTATATAATGTTTACATTAATTGAGGTTCTTTAGTTCCTGTACATTGTTCATCTTTATTCTTATTTCCCTTTTCCCTACTCCTCACCCCTTGACCTGTTTCCTTGGTCCTCTTTCCTATTGCATGAGATCCATTTGCTTGTCTCTTTTTAACATAACCTTTGTTGTTCTTTTTGTATTTTGCATTCCAAAGTATTTTATTTTTCTGGAAGCTATTGTGAATGGTATTATTTTCATTAAGTTCACTACTGGTATTCACAAATGGTATTGATTTTCACAAGTTCTTGTATGCTGCTACAATGCTGGAATTGGTTATTAATTCCAGTTTTTTGGGTGGTCTATATAGAGTATCATCCTTGTCTTGTTTCTGATTTTAAGGGAATTTTAGTTTTTCCACACTTAGCATTATGCTGGCTGCCAGTTTGTCACAATAGGTTTCATCATATTCAGGTATGGGCCTTGTATATCTGTATTTTTCATAGATTTTTGTCATGAAGGAGTGTTGAATTTTGTCAAAAGCTTTTTTTTTGGAACTACTGATATGACCTTGCTTCCATTTATGTTTACAGACTTACATATATTAAACCACCTTTGTATCTTTATATCTCTGGGATGGAATGTATTTGACAATGATGTGTGATCTTTTTGATGGTGTCCTGCATTCTATTTGCTAATACAGAGTAGCATAGTTCACAAATGCTTTTGTTTGCAAACAATTTGGTTGGCAAACAGAAGCTTTTAGCAAAATTTTGTTTTTGCTTACAAATTGCATTGGGTGGCAAACATGATCATGGTCCATCTTTCCTACACAAACATAAATGTGTCCATCTTTTTCAAAATCATAGAACAAAGGCTTGACATTTTGATGAACATTTTTACATCTATGTTTACTAAGGGGAGAGGCCTATAGTTTTCTTATTCAGTAGCATCTTTATCTAGTTTTAGGATCAGGGTGATACTGGAGTCCATAAATGAATTTGGGAGCAGTCTATTCCTTTCAATTTCTTTGAAGAGCTTAAGGGAAATTGGTGACATGACATCCTTAAGTGTGTTATAGAATTCAGCAGTGAATCTATCTGGTTCAGTTTTTTTTCTTGGTAGATTCTTTATTATTGAGTCCATTTCATTATGTGTCATTGGGTTAAGTACATTCATCTTCTTGGATTAGTTTTGGTAATCTGTACATGTCTAGCAATCCTCCATTTGTTCAAAATTTGTAGTTACTATCTTCTGGGTTTAAAGTGTCTGTCATGATTCACCTTTTTCATTTATAACTGCTTTGACATCTTTCTTTGTCATGGCAAGCCTGGCTAAGTGCTTATCTATTTTATTTATCCTTTCAAAGAACCCACTCTTTGTTGACTGATTTGTTAAAGCCTTTTCTTGTAGTTCAATTTCATTGATTTCCATTCTAATCTTAACGATTTTCCCCCTTAACTTTTGTTTAGGGCTAGTTTGTTGTTTCTCAAGTACATTAAGATTTCTCATAAGGTTACTCATTTTTGAGGTTTTTGGGTTTGCTCTATTTTCCACATGTGAGCACTGCCTGCCATAAATTTTTCTCTTAACGCTGTGCTCATATTGTCTCAGAGATTTTAGTGAGTTGTACAGTCACTGTCACTAACTTCCAGAAATTTCACATTTCTTCTGTGACCCAGAAATTTCACATTTCTTCTGTGACCCACTGGTTGTTCAGGAGTACTTTTTTTTTTTTAGCTTTTGTATTTTCTGAAATTTTTTCTGTAGTGATTTCTATTTCCTTGGAATTGTGGTTTGATAGTATAGAGTAATTTCAATTCCTTTATATTTATTTAAGCAGGCTTTGTGGACCAGTACGTAATCTATTTTGGAAAAAGCACCTTGTGCTGTTCAAAAGAATGTACTCTGCTGTACAGGGGTGGAACACCCTGTTAAGAACTTACTAAACCCCTGTGTTCAAGTGTTTGTTTCTGCTTTGATATTTCTTTAATGATATTTTGTTCAGTTGACCTATCTCTGCAAAAGTAGGGTGCTAATGTTCTCTACTATGATTGTGTTATTATTTATTTGATAATTTGAGGAGTTTTTGTGTTATGGAGATAGCTGCTGCAGTGTTCAGTGCAGTGTTAGTCATTTTTCTCTCATTGCTGAGACAAAATAAACTCAAAATCAAAACAGAAACAGTTTATGTAGCACACAGTTTATAGAGGTTTCATTGCATAATTAGCTGGGTCTAATACAGAGTGGCTTGGCAAGAGGGGAAACAGTTCATGGTGGCAGTAGAGAGCAAGAACAAACGAGCAATGGAGAAGACAAGATTCTTTCTGTCCCTTATATTGTATGCAGGGATTCTGCCCTGGAGTAGATGCACCACTCCCTCCCTTCATAGTAGCCCAAGCTATACCAAACCATCAGTGGACTGATTTACTAATTGCACATTCTTAATCCCAGCATCACACAGTCTAAATTTTGCCACCTCTGAAAAATCCTTATGACTGCATAAAGCTTTGGGAGGACAAGTAGACACAAACCATAACAATGCATGTTTGTTTATCAATGCTACCTCTTTTTGTTGAATTGTTCTCATGACTAGTATGATTAGTACATTCACATGACTTTGTCTCTTCTAATTAGTTTGGATTTGAAGTTTGCCATGTATGATATTAGAATTCTACCCCTGCTTGTTTTCAAGGTCCTGGTACATGAAATACTCCTTTCCATCCTTTACTTTTTAATCTATGAACATCTGTTTGGATAAATTTCTTATGAGCCAGTCTGCCAGTCTATGTCTTTTGATTGGAGAACAGAAATCATTAATGTTGGGAGATAATACTGATATGCTGATTATTTATGATCATTTTCTTCTTTATCTGTTGGTGAATCTATTGACTGATTGATTGATCAATGGTTTTTGTTGCTATTTATCCATTGGCATCTTTTGTGTTTTACTTGTGTCAATACCATTATTTCAGTAAAGTTTATCAAGTATTTTCTTAAGAGCTGATTTAACAGCCATATATTTTTTTAAGCTAGTCTTTTTCATGGAACTACCTTATTTTTCCATCTATTTTTGAAGGTAGCTTTGCTGAGTAAGTTATTCTGGATTGGAAGTTATTTGCTGTTAGAGCTTAAAATACTTCGCTCTAAGGTCTTGTAGCCTTTATGGTTGCAGGTATATTGTCCCTGTTTTGCTGAAATAATTATTTCTGGTTATAATAGCATCAAAAGATTCAATCATACAATGTTTCTATATGCTAGTCCTTGCAGTTGCTATTTCCCCCTTGTTTATGCTCTATGAATCCTATGACTGTTTACTACCTATAGTTTTTCTACAATGAGGAAGGTTAAGTGGTGGGCAGAGAACGAAAAGGTTTTGGAAAAGGATCTAGATGCTAAGGGGGAGGACAGTGATACATGAGAAGAAAACTTTGATGTGGTATCTAATTCTTTTGGAGTGTTTTCAGTTGATTTGAAGGGTTAGAATTAAGAATTTTTAGAAGATATTCATGGGGGCATGGTCCAGATTGAAAAAAAAGGTTTACTTTGTGATTGAGGAAAGTCAAATAGTTGTCACAACCTGTTGATACAAAAGCTAACAGGCTAGATAACATGAGGAAGAGACAATAGCTTAGGCTGGGGAGGACTGAGTGTAAAGACAAAGGAATACAGGAGTGACAATGAGGGAGCTAAGTACGGGAAATGAAGAACTTGGAAGAAGTTTATGTGTTTGGAAAAAAGTAAGTACGTTAATAGTATTGTTTTAGGGGCATGAGGTGAAGAAATTAGATAGGGAGCTGAGACAAGGGAGAGAATCTAGGTACCTACTAAATCAGAGCTAGTGAAATAAAAATATATAGAAGCAAAAACCTAATAAACATAAAAAACTGCAGAGGAATATAACATAACCCCACAATATTACATCATTTAAAAAAACATACAAAAAGCCAAACCTGTAAGATATGTGATGGAAATGCAGATTAAATATTCCAATGAGATCTTGCATATGTGATTCCCAATTAGCTTCTTTTCTAGAGAGTACTCACAGATCAATAACTCCTCTAATCTTTTCACTGCAATACCAAAGCTAACTCAGACTCAGGACTTCTTTCTATCAGGTGGCAGATATTCTTGCAGAGTTTGATCCAGTCTGAGCTCCTGGATTAAGGGACTCTTGCTGTCCCTCAGAAAGAGACATGGAAATTGAGAGCCACTGGAGTGACTACAGTGTTAAGGCAGGCACCAGTGACTGAAAACACCCAGCAAGAAAAGTGAGACAGGGTTCAGCAGTCTTGCACAAACACATGATGTGAAAATAAAATAAATCTTAGTAATGCCTCATAATCCTTCCCTCCTATCTGGTGGACTCCAATACTACACACTCTGGTAAAAAAATCAATTGCTATGATGATGATGATGATAATAATGAAAGAAAAAAGAAACATGAGGAACAAGGAAACAGAAATGTGTAGAAAACTTCCCAAGTCAATGAAAGCTGATCACTAGTGCATCAGTTGGGCAGAAATTAAACAAAAAATAGCTGAGTTACACAAAATTATAAATCAAGTGACAAAAAAGCATATCCATAAGGTGGTTGGTGAGCTCAGGTTAATATAACTAAATAGGTAATGGACTTAATAAGCAAAATGATAACAAGCTTACAGAAGACTAATAAAAAAGAGGTAGTCCAAATAGAACAATACAAAATAGGAACAACCAAGTAAACAGAATTAGAGTCCATGAAAAGTTATCAAACAGAAATGTAGGACATAATAAATTCAATTGAAGTCATGGGTAGTGGAAGTAACAATGTGAGGTTAGACAGCAGACCTAGAAGACAGGCATGACACAGGTAATCATACCTTTAGAAGATACCTTAAAAACTGTAAGAGAACACAGAAAAGGGATCTAACAGCTAGATGGTGGGAAGAAGACTAATCTAAGATTAACTGGAATCAGTGAAAATCAGAAGAAAGAATGAATGGCATTAAAAATCCGTTTACATAAATAACAGCAGAAAAAGACTAAAACAGGCAAAACACTGAACATACAGATAAGCAAGGCATATAGAATCTCAAATGGCAATGGTCAGAAAAGGACTTCATGACATATCATAGTCAAAATTATAGAGGTTTTATACAAAGAATCTTAAAAAAACTATTACAGAAAGGTAACAAATCACTTATAAGGAAAGCCCATTAGAATGACAGCCGACTTTTCAATACAGGTCTTAATGCCAGGAGATTTCTGAGTAAAGTATTTCAAGCTCTAAAAGAAAAAAACTTCAAATCTAGATTGATACATGCTTCTTTCACAAATAAAAAAGTAGAGCAAATAGTTAAGCAGAAGGGACGAAAAATAGGAAACAATAATAAAAAACAACACAATTACTGGAGTAAGTTAGTATCTTTTAGAAATAAATCTCAGTGTGAATGATTTCAGCTCCCCTATCAAAATACACAGATTGGCAGAATGGATCAAAAAATAAAACTGAACAGTATGCTGTATAGAACAAATTCATACACTAAAAATGAAAAAATGAAAAGTAATCATTACACACAACAGGAGCCCCAAACTAAGCAGAAGTAGCTCTCCCATATTCAGAGAAAACAGACTTCAAGCCATAACTGATCAGAAAAGGCAAAAAAAGTCACTATACGCTGATTAAGAGAACAATTCCAAAGGAAGAGAAAAACAACCATAAATATATAAAAAAACCCCCAGTGCATCCAAGTTCCTAAAACAAATGCTTGTGGCTATAAAATAAAATATCAGGTAAATATCAAGACTACTATAGTGATGTACCACCATATCCCACTATCACAGATACACAAATTAGACCAAAAAAAAAAATCAACGAAGAAATAACAGAATTTAACATCTTTGAAAAAAATTAACTTAATAGATAACTACAGAGTGCTCTACTTGATAACAGAATACACATTCAGTGTCCTATTCTCAGCAGCACATGAAACCTTCTACCAAGTATAACATAATAGCTCATAGAACATGCTTAAATAAATACAGTGCTACCTCTGTGGTGAATAATTTGGTTCACAAACAGAAGTTTTTGGCAAAGTTTTGGTTTTGTTTGAGAACTCTGCATTGGGTGACGAACAGGACCATCGTCATATTTTCTGCATGAACACACAATATGGCCATCTTTTCCAATATCATGGAACAAATTACATTCATGAACTGAAGCATCACTGGTTAAAATTTGAGATCATTCCATGCACATTATTAGATCATAGTGCAAAAATAGTAGAAAATAATGCAAAAGAAATCATAAAAATTATTTAGAGATATGGAATTAAGTTTGAATAATTAATTGGTTGATGAAACCAAGGAAGAAATTACACATTTTGTTGATCAAACGATAATGACAGTACAATATACCAGAACCTATGGGACACAATGAAAACAGTCCTAATAGGGAAATTAATTAATTAATTAGCTCGTTCTTTGAGATGCAGTATCACTACATAGTCCAGGCTAGCTTGAACTCATTATGTAGCCCAGGGTGGTCTCTAACTTGTGGCAATCCTCCTGTCTCAGCCTTCCAGTGCTGGGATTTATAGGAGTACAACAGTACAACCACTAAAAGGAGAATTTACAGTGTGAATGCTCCTATCAGAAACACAGAGTGAGGGACCCGGGAATTTGGCTCAGTGGTAGAATGCTTGCCTAGTGCGCTGGAAGCCCTGGATTTGGTCCTTGGCACTAAAAACAAAAAATAAACCTGCCCTAAAAAACAATTCATAGTGGTTGGGGTTAGATCCCTGGTGGGCCCCCAGGGAGTGCTGAGAGAGCAACTGACACTGGGTGTGGTGGCATGTGCCTGTAATCCCAGTATTTGGGAGGCTGCAAACAGGAGAGTCACTGTAAATCCAATCTCCATAGTGAAACCCTGTAGACCCTGTACTAAATACAAAAATAAACAAGTAATTCAACCAAAAAAATACAGTAAAATAAAAAAGAAACACAGCATGAGCCTAATGACTCATCTAAAGGTCCTAGAAAGAAAAAAGAAAAACACAAAATTGGAATTAATACAGGGAAGGAAATTATAAAAACTAACAAAATTGAGAATTAAAAAAAAGTACAAAGAGCGGGCCTGCCCCTTAGCTCAATTCTTTAAGTGGCAGCTTCAAGAAAGCAGTCAGGTTCAGGTTGCTGTGGTTCGATCCCCACAACTCAAGCCAGCCAAACCTGCCC
>NDGM011215155.1:3816-14108 GCA_002564305.1 Octomys mimax | reverse complement strand
ATTGCATATTGTTGTCTTTGTAGTAGTCATTCATAGCTCAAGATGCAGACATGATATCCTGTCTAAACAGTATTAGTACAAATCTTTCTTCTTATTGAATTAAGAGAAAGTGACTATATATCTATCCTAATTATTTTGGATATACAGATACAAAATTGTCCTTCATTTGTATCTCCTTTTTTGTTTAGGTTTGTCAGAGATGGGTATTCCGTTGCCATCCAAATATTGTAGGTGCATAAATTCAGCAAAATATTCCAATGTAGTCCAGTAGTCCACAATAGTAGTGGGTTATCCACAGGACTGGCAATGTCCAAATCTGTTGTCTTGAGCCTTCTACAACTCTGCGTATTAATATGGCTTCACTTTTCATACCTCATTTCTACACTTTTGTGCTGGAGAGTAAAGACCAAGGTAAGGCAAGACCTATATGTAATATACATTTCCTTCAACTTGCTTAACAAAAACCTTTTAAATGCAAGTTTATTGGAAATTTATGAATGTTTTCCCTTTAAGATATTGAGTAGCTGTCTATCATGTGGATATTGGGGGCTTAAAACATTAAGAAATTATTGTTTACTTTATGATGCAATGCTCAAGTTATAAGATTTATCTGTGGGATTCTCTTAACCTGGCTCGTTTGTGATTCCAGCAACATTCTGTTTTTATTTTATTTATTCTTTAGTATTACTTCTCTCTGGAAATATTAAGAACATCATGGCTCATCCTGAAATCCCTGGTCTAAGAAACTCTGATTCCTTTTAGGTAAAGGTCAATATAAGGCACAAAAATCCAAGCACAAATAAAACTGTTCCACATGATTAATGATTGTTTTAAAAAAGTGACATTTCTTATAGACTCACTTAGCAACACAGAACATATTTTAAAGGTGATAAATTCACATTGATATTTCTGCTTTAACTCTTTCAAAATTAAGTAGCTTTTCACATTTTATTTCAAGATAAAAACATTTTACCTATGTAGGGTTTTTGCTAACTTTATCACTCAGACTGTACATAGGATCCTATTCTCTTTCACTATTCTAATCTCATGAGACACCAATGTGTAGTCATTAATAATTGACAGTAAAACATGATCAACTATGGACAAAATTTACAAAGAAAACTGTTTGTAAGACAGAGCTAATTTGCTCCAGAAAATATCATAGACTAGGGGAGAAGGTGACTCAAGGTCTCTGGCTGAGTTCATTCTAGTTTTCCAGACATGTGCAGATATAAAAATGTCCTTACAGTTAGTGTCGGGGCCTTATACCCTTAATGCTCATCTCTACTTGCTGATCCTCATCCATATCATCTGTATAAACCTGAAGTTTGGGAAGTCCGCAATAATGAATTGCAGGCTCCTATGGAATTCATAACAGCTTTCCAGTGATTCATCTCAACTGCAATAAACATGCGTTTATAGTGTCCCATAAAAAACCCAGGTAGTAAAGCTCTATCTTTATATTCCAGGTGCATTTTCAAAGAAGCTTATAGAACACTCATGAAATAAATAAGCTCAAAACAGTTCATCTATACTGTATCATAAACTTGAACAAAGGAAAGTAAAGATCAGAATATTAAAAATATATCCTGCAGAGTATCTAAACAGTACATCATCCCTGGGCTTTCCTAAAGGCATAATGCACACTGCATACAAAGAAAAGCTAATTTCTAATACTAAGGCTTTAAATTTCATTGCAAATTCTTGCACAGCAGTACTTTTATACCGCATTGTAAAACATGTGAATAAAAATATGGTGTAAAATTTTTTTAAATTATTAAAATAAAATACATATCATTAATCCCTTTCAAAATATTTCTCCTTGCATGAAGCATGCATATCCCAATATTCTTTTCACTTCCTGAGATAGTTTTGGAAGTCCTTTTTATGTTTGTCTTTAGTTGGATTGCCATGGCTGCTTAATGCCCTAATTCACTCAAAATATTTCCTTTCACAGTTATTTTGAATGAACAAGACCCAAAAGGCACACACTGTCAGATCCAGTGAATGAGGTGGATGAAGACACACCATAATGGTTTTTTAATTGTTTTTTATTTTTTATTAGTACAGGTGTGTAATACACGATTACATTCATTGTGGAGAGTGGCTACTTGACAGATCTTAATTCCTTTTTAAGTCTCCTTCTTCAACCCTCCTCCCTGAGCCAACCTTCCCATTGAAGAGGAATTGGCAATGGCATTCTCCATATTTTTATCATCCCTCAGAAAGACACACATGAACAAGGACTTCTAGAACTGCTTCAGAAGGTGATAAGAGCAATGGAATGTGTTCTAAAAGAGAGGGAGTATTTTGAGGACAATTAATGGCAAAGTGTTTTTTTATTGTAATAATTGTTCAAATACTACAATACATTGTTCCCAGTATATTCTGATCATACCTCATGTTATTAAGGGATTTTATTTTTAAATTTTGAAAGCATAAAACAGAACGTGGAAGGCTGTATGCATGACACTTTCATATTTTCTCAAAACTTTAGCAAAGTAATTGGACACACAACTTACTTTGAATATATCCACCAAGGGCAGGCCAAATAGCTCAGTGGATTAAGACACTTGCAAGCAGGTGCAGGGGCCAAGAGTTCGATTTCCAGGCCTGCTGTGCCTGCCCCACACCTGGGGCACACTGAGACATGCGCTGGTGTGGTGGTGCGCCCCTGTAATCCCAGTTCTTAGGAGGCTGTAAGTAGGCAGATCACTATGAGTCCAATCTAGTATGAGACCTTGAACACCCAGTACACCCTTTCCTAAAAATCCATAGAAGAAAGAAAGAAAGAAAGAAGGAAAGAAAGAAAGAGAGAGAGAGAGAGAAAGAAAGAAAGAAAGAAAGAATATATCCACCAACAAGATGATGTTATAACTAAGTGTTGTCCTGTGAACATAAAACAGATATTTTTTTGAATTCTTTTTTATTTCATAAAATGATAAATATAATAGATAAGACATTAGAGGGGCTTGTGAGTTAGTTTGGAAGCATAAGCACCTCCCTGGCAAGTGCAAGGACCCAATTTCAACACAGATACCACATGCCATGTGGGCCCTGCAACCCCAGGCACGAGGTGCAGGTTACAGAAGTGGGCATGGTGGTTCACACCTATAATCCCAGCAGTGAGAAGGCTGAAGCAGAAGGATCACTATGAGTCTGAGCTGCATAGTGAGACCTTGTATTTAAAAAAAAAAAAAAAAGACTGTTGAAACCATAGAATTAAAAAAAAATAAGATGATAGGTTTTCTACAGTGGTTGTTATATTGTACATTGCTGTCTCCATTGTGGTTATGCAGATTATAGATATAAACACATAAAATTGGTCAAAGTAAATTCTTTTTTTTTTTTTTGGATGGAACCAGGGATTGAACTCAGGCCCTTGTGCTTGCCAGGGAAATGCTTATTCCACTGATCCATCTCTGCAGCCCTCAAAGTAAAAATTGTAAGTGTTAACTTCTACCTTCAAAAAAGTGATAGAAATTAGCAGTACAATCATCCTAGCTATCCTGTATATACACATATATGATTTTTCCCCTTCCTTTTTTTCTATCTTTTCTCCTTTTGCTCATCCCAATTATTTATTCATTATGTTCACTTTCTTTCTCTTTCACTACATGTATTGTACCTTTCAGATTTTCTTTACTCTTTTGGGTTTTTATACTAGGGAGACAGTACGATGTTTACACGTGTGAGTCTGTAATATTTCACCTATGTTATGGCCTCTAGTTGCATTTATTTACCTAATGAAAGAATATCTTTCTTTATAGCTGAGGAACATATAAGGTTGTATGCATGACACAGTACTTGTCCTTTTTATGTCTAACACAACTTCCTTATTTTCTCAAAACAGATCTTTACCAAAGTAATGGGATGTGTTATTTTTCTGAATATATCCATCAACAAGATGATGTTATAACTGGGTATTGTCAAAAGCAGATCTTTTTTACAGTGAAGAGTTCCCTTATCACAACAAGAGGAAGCACAGATACCTTTTTATACCAGTAGACAAAGAGCAGAGCAGGAAACATGTATCATCTAGGTAGCCTGACTGAAGGAAAGTTGTCAAGCGATTTCCTAAATTACTCTCAGAAGAACTGAGGACTAAGGTTTGACAAGGACTCCATAGAATTCCCTCTGGGTCCAGTCCTTGCACTAATTTACATTTTTATTTTTATTTTTATTTTTGCATTTTTTGTCTTTTTGAGACAGGGTCTTCTTACACAGACAGTTTAGGCTGGGCTTGAGCTCTCTATGTAACCCAGGCTGGTCTGGAACTTGCAACCATCCTCCTGCCTCAACCTCCCAAGTGCTGAGATTACAGGTGTGCACCCACACACCCATCATCTAATTTACTTTAGAAAACTCAGTCTTATATTCAGCCCTACTCAAGAAAGATGGCTTCAAATAGTATTTGCCTAGCCTAAAAGTTCACATGCACATGACCTAGAAATTCTCTCCACTGTGATGCTTTATGAGGGCTACAAAATGTAATGACCTAGAGAGGCACAAGTAGTTTAATGAGCCTTAGAACTAGCCGTTTCTGAGTTCAGCAACTCACTCCCCAATATTTAGGCACTATGTGAGTTTCATAAGAACCTCAAGTCTCTGGAACGCATCCTTTATATCTAATTAAGCAAGATAACTGCTCCTAGTAGATGATTGGAGGAAACAAAAGAAATAATGGCTAGAAGTAAATGATACAGTTCCTGAAAAAAAATGTAGGCTACTTACTGAGTCAATAAAGTTATCTGTCCTCCAAAATAAGAAAAAATGAGATGACTTTCAAGGGAGTATTCATTATGCTGCCTTAGCCAAATGCTATAAAGCACATCCAAAAATTGTTAAGAAAGATTATTTTCTTCTTACTGTATCTGATTTAGCATTTAAGAGTACCAAAATTATAGCATACCTGTGCATATTTGACATGATTTATGAAAGTCACTTAAAGTAATAGTCAATAATTATGCTAAATTTTATCAGTATTAAAAGCAAAGAAGTATTCTGGTATCTATTGTTCTTACTATCGTTAGCTATATTTTATTACATAAAAACTTATCCCAAAACTCAGTGGCTTAATGCAGCACTCATTATCTCAGCTCTTATGGTTATTTTCAAATTCAAAACATCACTTAGAACACACATTAAGAATATGGTAAAAATCAACTTTGTTAACGCTGTTTTGTGTTGTTCCACATAGTAAAGAGACAGAAAGGATGAGCATCTGTAGTTGATTTCAGGTAACACTGCACGTGTAGTACCAACAAAATTAACCATCAAGAACTAATGGACCCACCATTCTGGCTACTATCCTCTTCATTGTTTGATCTTGTGAACAACAGATTCCCCAGCTCCAGTGAGCCAGATATTCCCACTGCCCAACACAGTTGCCAGGAAAAATCTCCATCCAGGAAAAGTTTCCTGGGCAATATATTGCCCATATATATATATATATATATATATATATATATATATAATGTATATATTATACATATATATATTTAGATAAAAAGAACTATGGCAAGGGTGGGCAAGATAGCTCAGTTGACTAAGCTCCTGACTTAGCACCACATGCTGCTCTGGCCCTGCCCCCGGGTGTGCTGAGCAGGCCACAGAGACTTGGCATATAAATAAATTTATAAATAAATAAATGCACTATGGCAGAGTTAAAAGTATAAAACTTACTTTCTTGAAGTAACTTTATGTAATACATTCTTTTGGTTGGTATTCACCCACAAGCTTACTTGTTAAAGAATTTTATACAACATACAATTTATCAAATATACATCTTCTTGTAAAGGAGGAAAGGAAAAATTAGAGTCAACACATTTCAGAAAAGAATTCGTAGCTAATAATATTTTACTTAGACTTTCTAATAATTTTGTGTTTTGAAAATGGCTAAGTAGGGCTGAAGAGATAGCTCAATGGTCTAAGTGCCTGTCTGGCAAGTGCAAGGACCTGGGTTCGATCCCTGGCAACATGTGCTGCACTGGTCCTGAGCCTAGCTGACCCAGCGAAACCAGGCATAGTGGCACACACCTGCAATCGCACGGCTGGGAAACCTGAAACTGGAGGATCAGTATGAGTCTGAGCTGTGTAATGAGACTCTGTGCCAAATAAATAAATAAATAATTTTTAAAAAATTTATAAGAAAAAAGAAAATGGCTAACTAATAAAAAATCAGATAAGCTATGAGAATGTCTCATGTACAAATAGACTTTGGAGTAAGGATAAAGATCAAATAATACGTTATCAAAAAATTTCCTCTAGAAGCATTTTTTGAGAAGCTTAGTCTATCTTGATTTAGTTTATTTTCCCCTATATCTGGAACATTAAATTAGTTGTCTTCTCATTTATTTCTTTTCAATGACTTAAAGCTTTCTCCTTGAGGAAGCATGATTTTCATTAGGTACAAATGCTATCCCTTTGTGCTCTGTTACCGCGTAATACAATTCTCACTATAGAGCACTGTATTCATTTTGCTGACTAATTGACTATACCAGTTTGAATTATTGCACCAGATTTTCTCATCCAGAAATTATGGCTTGATTGTAAGTTGACTCATTCATAAGCTACATCAAGTTGAGTAGGATCCTAGAACTTCATCTAGAAAATTACTATTTAAATTTATGTAGCTTCCAAAATGCCCAATTAATTCTCAAGATGTAATTTATTCCCTGGAAGAATTTAATATATTAAATTTATGTTCCTTCAAATTAGAAGATTATTTTAAAATAAAGGACATTGCATACTTAATATCACTTGGTTCTTCGGATGAGATATCCCAAAGGTGGCTGAAATTACCTTAATAATATTTTCTACAGTATTTTATAGCTTTTAAAGCACTTCAATCTTTGGTCTATACACAAGTCCTATAAGCCAGCTAGATTTAGCACTATTCACTTAATCTTGCAGTGTAAAAAGAGTTACTTGGAGAAGCAAAAGTGAGTTTTTGCCTGGATTGTACACCTAATCAGAGACAAAGCTGCCACCTGTTCTAAAATGCTTTCCATTGTACCACCCAGTCTTTCTCCCATCAATATTTTTCCTGTGATTTTATGTATTCTACGTGAGTCTACCCACCTGCACATGATTTAGTTTTAAGCTAATGGAATGTCATTGTTTTAAAACTTTTTATGGCAAAAAAAAAATAATAACCACCTGTCTTTACTGCTCATATATCTTGTGCAGTAGCAACTTTCGCAAGGTGCATATGCATTTAATGAAGTCTAGCAGAGCGGAGCAGTGGAGACAGTGGGAGGCAGGAGAGGAGCCCTTCTGTTGGATGTAAAGACACACTTCATTACCTCTTTGCTTCCCTCCATTACATGTATCTCAGGGCTTGAGGAAACACATCTGCCCAGCAGGTTGTCAGCATCATGCTGGCCACAGAGTAAAGGAGGAAGGAGATGTTATCTGCCAGTCTTGTAAGGGTGAAAGGCAGACAGAAAGAATGGGGAACCAAAGCTCTGTCTTTATCACAGGTGTTCTATGTGTTTAATAATGATTGTAGAGGGAAACAAGCAAAATCAGTTAAACAGAACTGAATTTAAATTTTCCTCTTGTAGTTCTGACGGAAATTATCTCCAAATAAAATGGAAAATTAGTGGCAGAACAAATGTTGCAATTATTTTCTGAGGCCATTGAAGGAGCGACTATCTAGTACCTCTTTTGACCAACCATTTGTGCAGTGACCTCATTGACTCGAAGCCTTTCTTATTACTTTTATATTAAATTCTCAATTAAGAAAAAGTCTTTGCTATTAAAAAAAGGCTTCCAAATTATCATAACTTTTCCCAAGTCTTATCACTGAATGAAGAATGCATTAAATAACAATATGAAAAGGAACCCAATATGGAGGTGTATGTTTAGTATAAAAAAATAGCAAAGGACTGAAATCACAGAGTCGCATTGTTTCTTTTGGGGTTTATTGAACAGTTTTCCTTAGTAAAACACCTATTCAATGTATCTTCAATAAAAGTTAACTAGAAAGCAGCTTGAATTCTCCAAGCCCTCATCTCTTCATTTTGTGCAATTCAACAAATTTCCTTCCATCAGAATTAAGAAAGCCAACATGTGTAGAAAGGTTTTGTTTGTCTTTGCTTTTCTGTTTAACCCATTGCCTTTTGAAGGGGGTATATGTATTTGGTGTGTAATCAAATGACCTAGGTCTATCATATTCCTCCTTAATAGAATATTTTGTGTTGTGTTATTATGATTTCTGTGGTTCTTGTTAATTTTTCTTAATATTTGGGAACAACAACAGAGTAACTTGTATTTTCTTGGTTTCATTTTAAAATTTTGTAAGATAAATTACCTTGCCTCAGTAGCACTAGATTCAGAAGGACCCTCCCAGAACGCCACAAAGTTAAAGGTAATCCTAGGAAGAGATTTATTGACACATTAGGCAGACAGGGCTGTGTAAACAATTCAGGGTTATTCAATCCTCTGTCAAAACACAATGGCTTATCTGGGGCCCACAGGTCCTCTGGGAAAGACCTTGAACTTTGTTCACCATTTAAATTCTGAAAAACACAAAACAGATTGATTGGGAGGTACTGTTGCCAAAGGCTGTGACTGAAAGGAACAAAGAAGTCCTGAAGGGAAAAATCCTGGGAGAAAAAAATCTAGTCTCAGTTGGTTTCATTGGAAAGTGATTGCAACTAGAGTGGGAAGGTGTGTTTAATAGTCCTGAAAGTTGCTCCTTCTACAAAATGTCCTATGATATGACTGCAGAAGACAACAAATAGGAAGTAAGAAATGAGTATTTTTATAAACATATTGTGTCAAAATAAACATCTCACCCAGGACAGTTCCAGTGTGGATGAAGGTACTGCTATAGAGCACTTAAGTAAGGGACTGTGATCTAGCAATTAGTGAAGAAAACAGCAGGTCCAAGGTAACATCGTATGAATGTTTTCAATACATTTTGTAATAAAACCTACCATATAACTTGCCCAACTGGTTTCTTGATTGGTTTTATGGATATGGTTGTGGATTGGCATTATGTGATAGGTACCTTTAAAAATATACATGTAAGGACTGGCCAGATAGCTCAGCGGACTAAAGAGCCTGCTTAGACAGGCCTCGGACCAGGGTTTGATCCCCAGTGTGCTATGCCAGCCCGGTCCCCAGGGCACGCTGAGATGGCCAATGAGACTGGGTGTTGTGGCACATAACTATAATCCCAGTGCTTTGGAGCCTGAAATGGGAGGATCATTACGAGTCTGATCTCTGTACTGAAACCCTATAGACATTGTACTAAATATGAATATATATATATATATATATATATATATATATGTATATATCACATAATCTGCCCTTTTTTGGAGAGACTGTCTTCCGGGTAGGTAAACAACAAGGTATGACAATAAATACTAAGTCATATAGGATGAAGGTTAGCTTCCAAATTTTCTAAGGTCACCAGGAACTCAAGGGACATGAACAGTGGTGTCTATGCAGGCCTGGTGGTTTGGGAAGGAGCAGTGGTGAATGGTCAGCATGATAAGAAGAAGCTTAAGAGGAGTCTGACGCTAGCTGTGTGTGTATCAAGTGCTCTGTAGCTAAGTGTGGATAGTGACTACCATCTTGGACAGCATAGTCTAAAACTTTCCAGTCATCATAGAAAGTTGTAAGAAACATAGTCATCTAGAAATGAACTTACTTTGGTTTTTGCCTTTTCTCTTTTCTTTTTTATTTACTTTTTTTTTTTTTTTTTTTTTTGACAGGGTCTCACTATCCTTGAGCTCAACTTTGTAGCCCTCAGGCTGGTCATGAACTCACAGAGATCCTCCTGGTTTAACCTCCAGAGTGCTGGGATTACAGGTGTGGCCACCACTCCTTCCAGGGCCAAGAAATGAACGCACTTTGATCCAAGAACTACTGCCTCAAGGACACTTAAGGTTAACCACGTAGGAATTAAAAATAGGACCTATCAACTGTTGACTAAATAAAATGCTAAATTAAGGAAAGAGTAAAAAACAAAATAGAAAAGCTAGAATTCTACTAGTCAGCCAGATGGGAGTAAGAAATATGAGGCATTCAAATATTACTGATAAGGTGACCTTTATACAAATTTAAAGATACTGTATATGCATTTATAAAAATATGCAGATGCTCTAGTATCAGTAATGAATATGACAGGGTAAAATTATATTTGCACATACATAGTTCTATTTGAACAGTGAGTTGGACACTACTAAATCTGTATGTTTTCAAAAATTGCTTGTAGGGGCCGGGGAGATGGCTCAGTAGAATAAGTGCTTCCCTGGCAAGCGCAAGGGCCTGAG
>NDGM011215137.1:0-10335 GCA_002564305.1 Octomys mimax | reverse complement strand
TTTCTTTCTTTCTTTCTTTCTTTCTTTCTTTCCTTCCTTCCTTCCTTCCTTCCTTTCTTCCTTTATTTTTAGCCTATAGCACCCAGTATTCCAATTGGTCTCCCATCCAAGTATTTACCAGCCTCAACATTGCTTAGCTTCCAAGATCAGATGAGATTGGGTATATTCAAGGTGTTATTTTGCCTTTTCCTTTTCTTTTCATATAATAAAAGACAAGAAACATCACAAATGATACAGAATTTCACTAAATATGATGATAGGAATCAATAATGGTTGATGCATTGCATGTTATTGTCTTCAAATTAGTTGTTCATATTACAATTTATAAGCAAGCAAGTTTGGTCAAAAAATTTCAAAAGAAGAAAAAAAATGTGAGCATTAATTTTTCCTTTCAATAGACCAGCAGAAACAAGCAGTACAATTATCCAGGCTATCTTCTGTATATATGTATATATTTTTTCCTGTTCTTTTTTCTTTCTTTTATCTTTTCCCTCATCTCAGTTGTTCCTTTACTTTGAGCAGCTTCTGGTGGTATTTTTTTTTTTAAACAAGGTACACATTAATATAAATCCCTCACAACCCTCACTTGAAGGTAATGCTCTGTAGTTAAAATTTTAATTTTGAAAGCAGTTTTAACCTGTTCCTCAACTTTCCTTCATCAGAATTCCTTTCACTGCACTATGCTTCCAAGCTATGATAATTTCTACTGTTGGTGTTTGGCATTTCTCTGTATGACTGACTTCCTGAAAGCCATACCCAGGTAAATGTCACCTGGGCAGATAGTCCAGCTAAATCACCTTTGCAGCCACCCTGAAGCTGTCCTCAGAAGAAATGAGAAGCACACTCATGCTTCAGTTGAAGCTCTCAGACAGGAGCCCAAGCATGAGGGAGACTCTGGGGACAGCTTTGAACACAACTGAGGGTAAAGAAACAATATGCTTAAAAGAGAGATGCAGAAGGTAGCACACTGGTTAGGACACCTGTTGTTGTTAGAGCTTTTATATTCCATAAAGTATTTATAATATATCATTTGATTTTTCTTCTATACAGCTCTCTGAAGTTTGAAACTCTTTGATATAAGAAGGCAGACTCAAAGAAGGAAAAATAACATGTCAGCATGCTTGGCTGGTCGTGAAACCATGAGTCCTTTCATATAAAAGTCCGTGGTGCGTTCTGCATTTTGCCATAGGAGAATTTTATCTGAAGTTTTCACGTGAAATCTCTTAGTCATCATGAAGCTTATTACTAAAACTGAATATAAACACATCTAATGTCCAGAAACTATAGTCTACATATGTCAGTACTAAAATTATCACGCATATTCTTATTTCTATGGGAAAATAATTCTCATCATAACTCTGAGTGATAAATACATTTTTCTGTGTCTGTGATGGTAACACCATAATAAATCCATCTCCACAGTTGATAGAGGAGTAAAAACTGCATAATATACGAGGAAAGAACCTCTGTACTTCTGAGCGGCAGGTGTCATCTCTGAACAACTCTCTACATGATGGTAGGTGAATGGTACTCCTGTGACATTGGCTCTTTCTCTGTGCAGGGCAGGGATGCTACCTGCTGCCTATCATGAGTGGAGTAGATGAAGCAATTTGAACAGTGTTTACTTGCTGTTATGGATTTTAATTCTAGAAGAGTGTCCAGTGACATATTTACTAAGTGTGCTGACAAGAATCTTTGTCATTCATGATGTGTTCAGCATTCCATTAACTTTGACATCCTGGACATAGGATGCTGGGACACCGATGGCAATGGGAGAGACTTTTTTCATCACAATTAGAGCCTGATGGCCAGTCCTTTCCTACATTCTCTGAATTGGGAACCAAATGGCTTATTATTAGGATGTGTTCTGTAACACTGCATTTTTTCCAAAACATGCCAAGTGCTGGTTAGAACCTAACTTTTATTGTGAAAAATTTGCTACTCAGGGAGGACATTTATTTGTCTTAACTATAAGTTACACTAGGAGCCATAATTAATTCATTTGGACTTCATTTGGTCAGTTGCTTTTTAAATTTTACTTCAGTTCCCTTGATCAGAATGAAATACAAATAACAGCAATGAAGTTCAGTCTAATTTACTTACTGGTTATGGCTTCTGAAGATAAAGTGAGAATGAAGATTTTCCATTAATCTTACTAATGGTTCTTTCAAATTATTCTCTTCTTTTCCACAACTGAATTGATCTCTTAAGCAGTATCTCTGTGAAAATGTATTTCCATATTTATTTATAATTATAAAGCAGTTGAACATATTTTATGTTTTCCACTTCACATTTGTGGTTCAATTTTTGTTTTTGCTTTCAGATATGCCTATTTTGATGTAGTCATTAGCAATAGCTCCAACTTGGTGAATATCCTAGGAAAAATACGAAGTATCTTGATGCTCAAGTCAAATGCAAAAACTGAATTTAATATTTATAATTTAATGGAGCTGTAGAATGTTTCCAATTTTGAAATTAGCTGTTTTTTAAAAGCTTCCTGGTTTATTAATTAGATATTCAAACTAACTTTCAAAGACTAATTAACACCAGAGAATTTAAGAGTTTATGTATCACAAGCAGAGTCCACTGTTGGTGGGAATGCTCCTACCTCCCTCAAGTTCACATGGTGAAATCCTACCCTCAAGATGATGGAATTAGGAGATAGGGAGGTGGTTAAGTCTGGAGAGGGAGCGTTCAAGAATGGGATTAATGTTCTTACAGCAATTAAGAGAAACCCTTCACTCCTTCACCAGGTGTGGGCAACATTGAAGACAGCACTCATGAGCTTGGGAGAGGACCCTGACAACACCATGAGCCTGTTGGTGGCTTGATTTCTGGCTTCCCTGACCCTAGAGCTGTGAGAAACAATTTTCTTTTGTTTACCGGCCACCCATGGTAATTTATTACTGCAGCCTGAATGTATAACAGACACTAATAATACAGCAACATGAATAATGACTAAATCACATAATGTTACTTTATTTTAGAGTCTGCATGACTTAATAAAAGGCTTGCTCACTTAAAGGAAAATGGAGAGATGGCTGAGATGTTTTCTAGATCTTCTGAAATAAAATTCAAGTTATTTCTAGGAACATGAGCACAGATGAATTTTTGAAGTGTACATTATTTTGAAAATATGGGAATGTTTTATTAGTACAAAGTTTATATTTTCTGTTCAAATTAGGGTCAAATTTCCAGGACACATAAGGAAAACAGTGGAAAAAATTTTAATGAGGTAATTGGAGAAGGATAAAGCATTGAAAGAAATGGGAACAACTAACTGTGAGTTTACCTCAGGAAGATCACTAGTTTAAAGTGATGAAAATCAGAGAAATAAAGCAGAGCATCTTCTGTGTTCAACACTTCTGACTGGGAAGAGAGTGGCCTCTGAGGCAAAGGTGAAGTGTTACAGGCCTCTGAGGCAAGTGTGGTTGCGTATTTGTCTGAGATGAGCTACTTAATGTCTTTAGTGAGCAAAGACAGTGGTAGACAGAGGCAGGGAAATGGTCCCATGTTAATATTCTGCTTAAGAAATGTGTAGCAGCCAAGTTTTTATAATACACTACTTGTCAGGATTTCTAAAAAGGCAAACCCATAATAAGTAAGCCAGTTAGTGATTCTACAAAAGCTTTGGGAAGTGGCCCTGCTTCACCTCAGTAAGCCTTAGAGCAGGTAGTTTGCTGACACCTTGAAAAATCTTGTGTGACACAAGTCATGTTTCTAGGTTAGTTTTATTCTGCTACAATGTTCCGTACTGACATCTTCTTAAAGAAAATGTTACTAGTTTCCTTGGTGATGACCACTGCTATTCTAGAGCTTTCTTCTCTGCCTTGATCCTGAAAATCTGTTTATTATTTTTCTCTGAGTTTATTATCCTTGGTCCAGTGCAAACTCACTGAAGCATCTCTGCATTGTCCCTATGTTTCCTAGGAGCTCCAGATGGCTGTCCATCCAGAGTGGTACATCTCTCATATGTGTTTAATGGGCAAATCAGTCCCGAAATATTGGAGGCTTGCACACATCTCCATCCTGGGATCACTGTTGATTTTTCTGCCTCCAGTATCTATTTACAAATAATCTAATAGCTCAGGGAAACATGCTATTAAACTTCGTAGACTTCATTTGTTACCCTTGTGATTCTCTATTTTTTCACAGAATATATATTTAAGTGTAGGCAATTTTAAAAAATGTAGCATCTACCTTTATGTTAATTAAAAAAGAACCTATGTATACTAGCTGGGTACTCTTGGCCCTTGTTTATAATAAACACTTCCATAGCAGAGAAAAAAGTACAAGAAGTGGTTTTATTCAAGCATAATTACTTGTGCCTGTTTTCTCACTGGGAAAGCTCAACAGTGAATGGTCTTGACATGCAGAACACAGCTTCTACATTATTGTTAATGCTCCATATGAGGGGATTTCTGAGTAGTTAAGACAACCAAGATCTTGAGATAGTTCATTTTTTCAATATTTTCTGAGCAGAGGTTTCCTTTAAGAAGTGACACACAGAGCCATAATAAAATAAATTTAGGGAAACTATGACTTCTTACCTTGGTTAAAAATTCCTAATAAGGGTATAGCTACTTTTCTAGAATTTTGAACAAGTTTTCTAAAATAGTATGGTATGTTGGACATTTTCCCCAAGTGTAGTTAGAAGGTGCAGGAATCTTTTCTATTATATTAAGAAAATAAATGTTATTGGACAGCAGAGTCTCGATGCACAAACTAAGGCACTGGTTGACTAATTATCAAGTAGTTCTTCGCTAGTGCTAAAGAGAGGCTGGTGCTTCACAGAGTTTGTGGGGATATGCTGAAGGGTTTGTGTGGAGACTTTGTGCGCCTGACAAGTATATCCGGGAAAATTAGAAGATTGTGTTTGAATGACATTCAGATGAGAGAGAGTTACACACAGAGATGAAGCACTTGGGAGTGGAAGCCAGCCCTGGATGCTGTAGCTGGTACCACAGTTAGAGCGACCAATGTGACAAGGGTGAGCATACTTCCTCTTCATTCTTCCAGCTGAGTGAGACCCATTCTGTGAGCTGCATAATGGAGCATCTGCTTGGAGTCTCCTGAGAAGCCCCTCCTTTATTTAGCAAATGAGTGGAAACAATTTTATCACAGCTTTCTCAAGAATACCTGATAGAGTTTGATTTAATAACTCTTAAAAGGTAGTGATCACTTAGCCGGGGAACAAAGTAAACATTTGTTACTGTTTTTAATTCCATCCTTTACTTAGTAATCCAAAGAACTATATTGTTGTCATTGGGTTGATTTTAAAGCCCTGTGGTGTATATCCAATGTCCTAGGCATCAGCTTCATACCCAGGAGCTAGGAGGTCTTCTCTACAGCAACATAAGCATCACCGATTGTAGAACAGAAGCCTTTGGAGTGTGTAGCTAAGGACATCAATGTGACTTGTTCATTCTTTTTCTTACATTTAATTTTATTTTGAAAAGTAGAAGCAAAGCAAGAACAAAAATCATAAACAAAGAAAGAAACAGGGCAACACACAACAGTGCATATGTTATAGATTTTTAAACCAAGCGTAGCTGATTAACTATGATTGATATGTTATCTATTTTATCATCAAATCTGTTGCCTAGATTAGCAGATACAGTTATAGAAGATTGGACATATGGTTGGATATTACCACTTGTTTTCAAGAAACCTAAATTTTTTTTTCTTGTATCTTTACTTTTTTAAAGTTTGTTTTACAGAGAGTATAGTAATAATTGATCTGACGTTAGAAATGGAACACATTTTAGAAGAGCAAGATGTCAGGTATTCAAGCATGGTTTTTGTATTACCATTGCTGTCATCAATGTAGTTGCTTAGATCGCAGCTATGAGCATACAGAATTAGTCATGGTAGAAGTTCTACACATTAACTGCTACTTTCAAAAGACTGATGGAGATTTTCAGTACAATCACCTCAGGCATCCTGTATATATACTTGCATATTTTTCCCCTACCTTTTTTCTTATCTTTTCTCTTTTCTTACATCATGTGATTTGAAAGATGCTAAAACTTTTCTGTTGTCCTAAATCCTTCTTCAGGTCAGCAGAATAAAAAAAAAAATCTTCTCTTAAATATCTTTAGGTTAAATATTTGTTCATTTTTATTGCACATATATTTTTGGTAGTGCTAATAATAATGAAAAATAAGTTAGATACACCCAAGTTCCTGTTGTATGACTCTGCCTAGGCCTGTCTGTCAGTGCAGTTAAGTCCCCAGGGAGATGACTGAAGAGGGGAGGCGCTCCCCTTTCCCTTCCTGCATGGTTGGAGAGGTTTTACAAAACAGAGTTGTGCTCTCAAACCCAGAGACTGGGCTTGCAGATTTTCCTTGGATCATGAGCTGTGCTTGTCCTCATTAAATCCCAGACTCTTACCTATCTATTATGCCTACACAATACATAACCACTGCAAGATTTGAATTTATTCCACAATGTTGCATGGAGGAAGAGTGTTTTTTTTTTCTTTCTTCTTCTTTTTATTTTCTCTGACCCCCTCTTCGCTGTCAGTGTGAAATTAAGTCATCTGGGAATACAAGGGGAAAATGAACTCAGTGAAGGAATTGGCAACAAGCAAGCTAACTTCTGGAAAATTTACATTTTCACTAAGAAAAAAAAAATCAGAAGAAAAAATACATGATATTTTCATTCTGGGGGGAAAGGGACAGTTAGAAGAGATTAGCTGAGAGACCTAGAGTGACTGTAGGCAGAGAAAGGGCTGCTCAACCTCAGTTCTCTCATTTGTTCCAAAAATTGAAACAAGCAAGACCTGCCTGACAAGACCTTGCTGAAAATGAGTATTTTGGCCATAGCAGTCATTCCTGTGTTTTTACTGCTTGGTGACTTGGGGAAGCATTCTCAGATCTCCTGATCTAGTCTGTCCTTGTATTTAGTCTTTTGGTGGGCACTTTGGTACTTGCTTTGGGTGGACATTCTTTGTGACTGATGCACAATGTGTGCTTAATAAATGAGTCTTATCCCACCTTTGCCTGTCTTAAGCTGATAGTACTCTGACTATTCTGAGCACTCATCAAAATAGATCACCTAGTCATGATTTACTCTTTCTAAAATGCACAACATTTTACCCTGAACTAGATTTCTAGGCCTAGGTTTGACTTTTATTAGTTGTTTCTTCAGCTTTATTATGATCCTCAGTTTGTACTATTATTTGCCTAATGACTGCTGAGCTAATTGTGTTATAGGGAAAAAGAAAAACATTATTTCTGTAACACTGCTTCTGTGGCTAAGAAATATATATACTGATAGGATATGACTTTGTTATATCTGCAATGTGCATGCTTCAGCCGTAATCTGGTTTCACTCACACACTCAGACTGTAGCCACCTTCCAGGGGAAATTGAATTTCAGTTTTGTTAATCTTCTTCTTAAGTTTCATGAACAATTTATTATGTGAAAACATTACCCAGTCTGATCATTTTCTTTCATAAGGAATGGTAAAAAATAAGAAGAGATTATCTCAAACATTACTGCATACAAATTCTTGTTAATTTTTGTAAGCTTGTTTGGATGTGTGATAGTAGTCACTTTGTGAAATTTTCAGATAATGTGATTGATTTTTGGCACATCATCAAGGTCATGAGCAGAGTGGATACAGACTTGCTTGCTAAATCTGAGTGTTCAAAAGATTATGTAAGTTTATGAATTCCCAACATGTTTATAATGGAAACAAATGAGGATTGAGGTACATACCTGACCTTTGAAGTTAAGACAAGGATAAATTCTGTCCTCCCACAAAACAGTCTGGAATGTCCTAGTCTAAGTAAAGAATGTACAGGGCAACCGGTGTACTTCTGAAAATAAAATTCTCTCTTTCTTAATAGAAAAGAAATAATTTCTGAAAGATAACCATTACAATGATTTCTTGCTTTCCAATTGCTTTCTTACATGTATAACCCACAATTCTTAAGGAGAGAACTCAACACCTGAATCATAGTAGAATTTTAATAAAGTCTTGTCAAATAAATGCATGCATGAATGAATGAATGAACAGGATTTCAGAGGTAGGAAAGCAAAGTGATTTCATAGATTATTATATAGTTTTTCCATTCACAGGGACTGTGGCTTCAGTTGAACCACTTGCCGTATCATCTTAGTGAGAATCAGAATAAATGTAAAAATGAGGTCAGTGTTTTACCTACATTTCTCTGATGAGAACTGGAAAGCTCAGAGAGGTTGAACAGCTGACTCAAGTTTTGCTACTACATTGCTAATTTCAAATTATGTGCTTTTCGTCGCTACATTGTACAACCTGCAGCTAATTAGCAAAACTGAGTATATGAATTGATGTGTTACCATTTGTTGAGCTTTATTCTTTGGCAGGCATGGCCCTAAGGGTTTTATGTACATTACTCATTTAATACTTACAAAATATTTGAAGTATATAATTTACATAGGGAATTGATGCTTTGTCATTATTAGCTTTTTACCCTTATTTTATTTACTAATTTGGTTTATATTACTCATTATATTCATTATTGACTTTACTCATGTTTTCCTTGTATGCCTCTTGGGTGGATCTATTGACTTCAGATAAAGCCTACTGCAGTTTGGCCTGTACACAGACCTTTAATGTCTTCCGCACTATAACTAGTCTGCTGATCGCAGCAAATACTAGAAAAGTCAGTGAACTTACCTTTTGGAGCACAGGCTATTTGGTTTGCTAAAATGGGCACTGCCTGTCTTTCCACTTCTTTTACTTTAAAGCATATGTTAAATTAGTCCAAACTTGAGAACTGAAAGGTTGGCAAGGCCATCAAATATGTAATCTTAGATTTGGTGGTGGCATACAATATATCCAAAGGCCAGGTCAATTATAAAATAATTCCAAAGTACCAGTTGGGACATTTTCTCTGAAAGGAAACTTCAAATAAATGTCAAAAAGTCATTAATTATTGAATGCAAATTCCAGGAACTCAGCTCTGTGAGGTATTCTGTGAGGAATAAAATTCAAAGAGGAGCTCAGCATAGACACAGGGCACTTGGAAGTGCTCCTTCTCGTCTCTCCGCAGTGTGCTACGCCTTTTGGATTCATCACCAGATTTCCTTTGGTAACTTTAACTTTGTAGCATTTTGATTAATCCATAAGACTGAGGCACCAGGTTCACATTTGCCGAGCACCAGTGGCTTCACCTGGCTGCACTCTCTCCTTCTGACCTTCATACCTGTTGATACAGTAAAAGCCCAACCCTTTCAATAATTCAGACCTAAACAAACATCTGTCTCCCCTCAGTGTGTTTGTTCATAGGCCAGGCAGCCAGAAGGCCACTCAATACCCATCCCAGAGTAATTGCCCAGTGCAAGGCATGAAGCCAGAATCACAAACTTAGATTCTACTCATGTGCTTAAATAGCATTACCTGTGAAGAGAGGGTAGAGCCCTCTAAAACTTGCCATAAGCAATAATCATGCCTAGGAATAAACAACACACTGATCAACATGAAAATGATGAACCTTTCATAGGCTCTATGTGACTGTCAGTATAATGGATATTAAAAGACAAATACATCTATCAGTCTGTTAAAATTAATGTTATTATCCAAATGAATCTAGAAACATTAAAGGTATCTGTCCATAAAACATAAAATGTAGACCTTTGTTCTGACCTTTTTGAAGGTCTGTGTAGAACAGAAGAAATGTTTATTAATTTTTCTGGCGCTTATCCAGATTTGAGCCTTAAAATGTTTGCTTATTTATAAACAAAGACCTAATAACTTGCCTTTCCGGGATTACAAATTCCTACTATGAATCATTCTGTATTCTCTGCTGTATTTTCTAAATTTAGGATGCAATTCATTATGTAAATCCTGGCACATTTCAAGACTCTTGCCCTTTATTCTTTAAAGTATAAAAATAAAAATTTCCTAAATCCACAGCACAAAATAACACAACAAAAACTTCATTGTTTTAGAACATCATTTCTAAGTCCTGTGCAATATATGGTATCAATTGACCAAAATGATAATTATGTTTTTAAAGCTAGCAAACTCTTCAGTGTCTTAAAGATGGTGTTCATGTCTTTGTTTTTCAAGCTCTTTTGAGATTTCATTCCTCATCTCATTTTTGAAGGCTGCCTTTTTAAAGGCCACAACACTATTTGTAACAGATTTGTAACTAGATGTTTTAGAGACTGGCAAACTGAAGTCAGAGATAGAATAGCAGAATATCGTCTCAAGGAAGGAATGGACTTTATTCTTGGTGAGTTCCAAATGCACAAAAATAAGGAGCTTGACAGTTAACAGTGGGAAGTGAGCATAATTATGACTTCACAGCTGCTTTCCTAAAGAAAAAGGCGAGTGAAAAA
>NDGM011215135.1:7460-31959 GCA_002564305.1 Octomys mimax | reverse complement strand
TTTTTTTTTTCAAGCCTTTTATTCTTCTGCTTTGTTACTTATGCTGCTGCCATTCTAGAAAGTTTCGCTTATTCTTTCAAAGAACTAGCTATTTGGTTTGTTGATTTTTGTTTTGCTTATTTTTTCACCTGAATTTCCTTAATTTCAGTTCTCCTCTCTATAATTTCCCTTTGTAATTGTGGTTTGAAGCTGGTTTGTTATTGTTCCTCAAGTATCTTAAATTTCATACAAATTATTTACTTCATCTTGCTATTTACCTAAGGTGAACATTAATTGTGATGTCTTCCTTTTACAATTGCTTTAATAATGTCTCAAAGGTTTTGTTGAGTTAGATAGTCATAGTTCTTCCAGAAAATTTAAAATTTCTTCTTCAGTTTTTTTCTATGACCCATTGTTTGTGGGGAGTAAGACTAATTTTCCAGGAGTGTTTGACTTTTATGAATTTCTTCTATCATTATTTCTATTTTCATTGCACAGTGGTAGTATCCATGCATGAAATGATTTCTGTTTTTCTATGCTTACTTAAGGAGGCCTTTTGGATTAGTATGTGATTCTATTTTGAAAAAAAGTACCATGTGTTGCTGAAAAGAATTTATACTCTGTTGTAGGGGCTGGTATCCAGTGCTGGTATCTACTCTCTATTACTCACTTTTAAATATCCCTATGTTTTTCTGAGTTATTTAATTTAAGTTTTCCTATATTTTTCTGAGTTACTTCAAGTTATAGAAGCACCCTCAGATCCAATCTTACAACTCATCTATGATAGTCCTTGTAGTTTTTTTCTTTTTTACTTTATTTTTAAATTTAACTTTCTGCAAAGCTTTATTCCAGAGGGACTCAGTCCTTCTTGGCAGCTGCCTTCCTCATGGTGGCCAGCACATTGATCAGCTCCTCACACTTCCTCTTGGCACAGATATGCATTCCCACCCTTTTCTTGATGAACTTGAGTGTGTGTTTGTTCTTGGAGACCTTGAACAGCTCCATGGTGTGCCGCTAGTAGGGGACAAAGCCCCACACCTCCTGGATCATGTCCCACATTAACTTGATGTACTTGGTGAGGCATCTACGATGGTGGTCGTGCCTTGGTTTGCTCACATTCTTAGTCACCTTGTGGTTCTTGTTGATGTCCATGGTCATGTGATAGTGCAGGGCCATGGCTACTCTTCTTCGATGGTTGCTGTGGTGGAAGGAGCAGAGCTGCATGGAATCGTGGGAAATTAGTCCTTGTAGTTATACTTCCCTCCTTTGGCTTTTTGCATTATGATAGTTTATTATTTGTGGTTGTTCTGTAATGAGATAGTTGAGGTGGGATGAGGAGAGTGATAGGCAGTTTCATGAGCATTAGATACTAAGGGGGTGATTGGAAGGAGAATTAAGTTGATGAGAAGAAAAAGTTGGTGGGGGTCTGATATTACTGAAGTACTTTTATTTGAGTAGGAGGGTTAGTATGGAGAGTATTCAGAGGACATTTTGTGGAGGCAAGGATGAGATATGAGAAAAAGGGGGTTTACTTTGTAATTGAGGTGAACTATGTGTTTGTCAGAAGTTTCTGCTAGCACAGTAGGGCTAGGTAAGATGTCGAAGAGCCAAAGGCTTTGATGGTGAAGATTGAGGTATAATACTAGAGAAAATAAGAGTGAATATGAAGAAATTAAATATAGGGAATTTAAAAGCTTGAGAGGAAGAGTTTGAAAAAAAGAGGAATGTGTTTGGAAAAAAAAAACAAAGACATAAGTTAATAATATCTCAGAGGCTTGTGGTGAGGAAAATAGATAGGGAGGTGAGATAAGGGAGAGAATCTAGACCTATTAATAGGGAGAGAATTTTTTAAATGAGAACCAATAAAATAAAAAATATAAAATAACAATATAATAAACACAGGAAATCATAAAGATAACATAACACTACATTATTAAATAAATCAAAAAATACACAAAAATTAAACCTCTATCATGTCTAATGGGAACATGATCAAATATTCCACTGAGACACTGCATACATGATTCCCAAATGGCTTCTTTGCCAGAGAGTTTGAGTGTTCACACTCAAATAGTAGTTCTTATAACCCCTGTGATCCCTCCACCACAGTACTGAATCTACCTTAGACTTGGCATTTCTTTTTGCCAGGTTGCAGGCGTTCTTACAGAGTCTAATCCAGTTTGAGTTTTGTGGTTAGGAACTCTTCCTGTCACTTTCAATGGGTGTAATGTTATATTAAGCAGACAGGTTCATTGGCACAAAATTGTCCACTGAGTTAGGATTATTCCTATGCAATCAAATCAGCTGAATAGTAATAGGCTAATCCATTACAGTGGTATCTATCAGGGCTAGTGGAGAAATGCTCTACCGTGAGATCCTGTTTTGAGTCTTCCTTTAACCCAGAGAGGAAATCCACGGTTGTAGTGTTAGCATCTCCATAAGCCACGTCTCTACCCACAGTGAATGTGCACTAAATAGAATGGGTGTGTCACTTAATGGTGATTTTATGGAATCAGTTATCTGATGCTGAGGGGGTTGGGGACTAGGTAATGTCAGAGGGGGGAAGAGAAGAGAATAAAGAAACAATTTTTCCAATTCCTCTTCTCTCTGTTATGGCAAGAATAAAATAAGAGAGAGACAAAGGATCCTAATGATGGCAAGGGTATGTTATATATCTAGAAGGAGGTAACAGGGAAAACTGGGTACAAAATTCATAATGATAAATGATGTTGGCACAAGATTTTATGAGTGATATATATTTTATTTATTTATTTTTTGTATTTTAGGGAAGGGTCTGCAGGGTGTTCAGGATCTCACCACTAGATTGGACTCATAGTTATCCGACTGTTTACAGCCTCCCAAGAGCTTGGATTACAGGCGTGCACCACCACACCTAGTTTCAGTCACCAACTCAGTGTGCCCCAGGGGCAGGGCTGGCACAGCATGTCTGGGGATTGAACCCCAGGCCCCTGTACCTGCTTGCACGTGCTTTAATACTCTGAGCTATTTGGTTGGCCCAAGTGATATATATTTTAGAGAAAAAGTTGAAGGGAGACAAATGAAAAGGGGGAGAGGACAGGGCAGAAAAATTGAGAATGAATGAGATACAGGAAAAAAGAGGTTAGGTGAAGAGATATAGACAAAAGTAGAAGGGATATAAAGGCACAAGGGAGAATTCCCTCAGCCTCTATAAACTATACTGGGAAAAAAAAGCTAAGGAAGGGAAGCTCACATACAAACATGTTCATTGTGGTAGTTGATACATTGTTTCAAACTTGAGGGGTAGGAAGTTTGGCTGGATGAACTTAGCAACTCCACACTGTAGGGCATGGTTGGCCCACGCTGGAGTGACTCAGCACAGAAAAGGTATATAAAGGGACTGTGGAAGGCTTCTGTGTGCCACTTCCTTGGATGAACAGTCCAAGGAAGGGAGTCTTTGCAGTCAGTGTGGAAGGAAGGGAGAGAGGCTTGATAGAAGCTACAGCTACTGCTCCTTCTTCTGCTCTTTGCTGTTTTCCACTGCTATGAACTGTTGCACTCTGCAATGTGCTACTTTGCTTTGGAGCCAGCCAAGTATGGACTGAAACCTCCACTAACTATGAGCTGAATGAAACTTTTTTTTTTCTTCTTAATTTTGGGTGTCAAGTATTTTGTCCCAGCAATGAGAGAAAAGTAACTGTGACGCTCATGAAAGAAAAACATGGTAAGATAATGCAATAAAAGCATGGGAAAAATGTACAGATGAAGAAAACAACATAAAATAAAAATTGCTTTATGTAAGATGTAAAAATAATGCAATCAAGCGAAGGCTAATAAGAGAAAGTTTTGTATTGTTTTGGATGCATGTTTAGCAGCACTTAAGCCAGGACATGTCACTGTTCACACTGGAAGGGTAGGGTAGCACTCTGCCCCAGAATGGTGCTAGGTGTACAGACCTGCTTACAGTGAGAGAATAATGACAATGTAATCTTCCAATCTTGTGTAACCCAGGCTGAACCTGGCCTCTGACTGCAGGAGCCTGGTCTGTGTTCCACAGCTCCTGGGTCTCAGTGGGACTCCTCCCATTCTGTTCTCCAACTGCCAGTCATCTCCTGTGATGGTCTTTCCCTCATCTGCTTTGGGAACCCGACAGTGTGAAGCAGTCTAGGGGCTATTCTTAGTCAACAGGTTCCAACACTCAGCTCTTCTTTGCAGTGGAATCCCTGTCAGCTCTTGCTCTACACTTGTAGCTGTTGGTACTTGTACTGAGATCACTCACCAATTCTTGATGCCGGCTGCTCTGGGAGCAGAGTCCCATGTTTTCTTTGATATTTCCAAGTGTAAGTGATCGTTTAATTCCCAATGTGATTCTCTGGTTCTCCATAAACAAGAAGTTGTTAGTTTCACTTTGCCTTCCAGCTGACTGCTAGCCAACCACTGTTGATAGCATTGGGAACTCTCACTCACTAGGTGTGTTCTATTTCTTCTGTATCACTTAATCCTATTTCATTCTTCTCTGTCAGTTCTTTTATGGTTCCAGGGTAGGCTCCACTCACTTCACTCTCCTCCACTGTTGTATTCTAGACTCTAGAGACTTTGTCCAAGAAAAGCTGAGTTGTTGGCACTCCCTGCTCAGTTATTTTTCAGACTCTTTTTATAACACTTTAAATTTTTATCTATAAATTCAACTTGTGACTTTTAAAAAGGTGTTGAAGTACTTAATTTAGTTAAACAATGGGTAATACTCTAGCAAGAATTGGGATAGATTCTGAACTGTGAAAGTTATGTCATTAAACTGTTACTTCCTTACTTTGGAGCCAATGACTTCACTAAATGAGCCTTTGGCCACAGGATTGCTCTCTTACTATTAAAAGTTCCTGGAAAGCCTGGTGTGATATCCTGATTCTGCTATTTGGATCTAACCATTCTCTGTCTAACTAGGAAGAGATCCATCTTAGAGACAATTTTCCCAGTTCTCAACCAGGACTTCCATAGGATACTTTATAGTAGTTCAACTCTTTTAGTGCTATTAGGCTATACATCAGTGATATAGACCATGTACTGCATTGTCATTGCAAATGTTTGTTCTTTTGTGATTTGGTTGTTTGATGGCCTATGCACTTTGACACTGAATTACCTCCAAGTGAATATTTGTGTATGTAAACATAATGAAATTATACCAATTTTGAATTTTGTTGAGGAAGCAAAATCTGGGATGAGTACGATTAATCCAATTTAATTATTGGACTTGATGTTCATACTGTGTAATTTTTTTCAGTTTTTTTCTTTTGTTTTACTCAGAATATCTATATAATTCTCAAAACTTTTAGATGCAAATCTGATTATTGAGGATCATTTATTGAGATTTTACTTATATGAATTATTACTGATTATAGCTTTGGTAATTAATTTTATTTTTCTACCAAGGTTTATTCTTTTACCACTCAATTTTATAGTATTAAATGTTAGAAAATAAATTTTTAACCTTTTTCTGTGTTCATTTTAGCTATGGCCAGTTTTATTTTATTTCATGTATTCTTGTTAGTGGTAGTTTCCATAAATTGTGTAAAAGAGAGCCTTCTTAACCAATCAGTGGTGAAAGAAGGTACAATTTCTTTGGCAATTCTAAAAGCAGACATTTGCAGCAGAATGTAGCACCATAAAAAGGAATTTCACATTCTTTACACTTATTTGCACCAATAGTGAGATAATGTTACTTCCTAAATGTTGTATTTATATTTATCATCAAACTAACACTATATGTATATCTGCAGTGTTATGATTTAGATTCGAAATGTTCCCTCTAAGTCTTGTACTGTCAGAGGAAGGGCTTTTAGAAAGTGAATGGACCATGGGGCAGTATAGCTGACTTGCATTAGGAGGTGAGGCCTGGCTGGAGGGCATGAACTGGAAGGATGTATTGTTGCCCCAGTTCTTCCTCTTTTACATGTCTCACTGCTTCTTGGTTGCCAGGATGTGAACAGCTTTCTTCTGCCTGGCGTTTCTACTGCATAGTTTCTGTGTTTGAGCCAACCCATTTTGGACTGAAACCTTGAGCCCAAATAAATCTTTTTCTTTTCAATTGTGAGTGTGAGTTATTGAGTCTTAGTGATGAGAAAATGACTAAGATAGATTTTGGTACTGAGAGTGGGGTCATGGTCATATATATGATCATGTGGCTCAGTAGACTTTGGAACTGATTTGTACAAGGAGTTTGCAAAGTTAGGAAATACTCGCCATAGCCCTAGAATGTTGAGCTTATTGGGAGATTCTGATCAGAGCTAAGATGACCAAAATACTGGTAAAAATATGGAAAGTACTGATCATGCTTATGTGGTTTTAATTAGGAATAAGAACTCCATTGGCAGTGGGCTAGCGACCATGTATATTCTATTCTGGCAAAAAAAAAAAAATGTGTCTAAATTTTCCCCATGTCCTGAGACTTTGAGAGAAACTGAGATTAAGTATTGTGGACTAACTAATTTGGTGAAAGAAATTTTAAGGCAGCCCAGTGTTTAGATTGTAAAATGAATACTGCTGCTTGGTGCTTTTTAGCAAGATTTATAGTGAGAATCAACTTCAAATTGTGAGTTAAAGGATTTAAAAATTTCACAGGTTCATCAGAAAGTAAGAATCTGCAAGGCAGAGGAAGGACAGTATGGTTGCTGAAAAAACTATCATCAAGAAGCCAAGTAATTTGTATCATGTTAATAGGAGAGACACCACCTTGAGGGTGTCTGAGGAAACAGCAAAACTTTACCTTTCACTGACTTAAGAGTGCAAGAAGATATAGGTAAATTTGAAAGCCTTTCCTTTGAGAAGAGAGCCCTAAGCTGCTCTATATCAGAAAGGTTCCTAAGAGAATTAGTTCAGTGGGATTTATTTCATATTTCTCATCAATTTGGGCATTCAGAGGCCTCTGTAGACACATTCCAAGGGAACCTGCATACTACTTGAGCTAGAGGAAAACCTTGGTGTCATGTACATTTTATAAGAATGTGAAATGTAGCAATTGTGGGGCTAGGGTGGTGAGTGAAACTGTGAGATTGAAGCTGAAAGTGCCGTGGAGACCCCAGAAAGTTGGAGAAGCTTAGAACATGAATGTCTGAGGAAAGCTACTGGCACTGAGCAGAACCAGCCCAAGAGGAAGGGCTTGAGGGCTACCACCAGTAATGCTGCAGGGGCAGGGTCACCCAAGTCTTTTGGAGCTTATATCCTGATACAGCTTATCTTGGGTACTAGAAATGGAACTACAGGATTTAATGTTTGCCTTGCTTGGCTTTGGGCTTGCTTTGGTCCCATTTCTTTAAATCCCTGTATATCCTCCTATTTCTCCCTTAGGGATAGAAGTGTTTACCATGTGCTGTTGTATAATGGAAGCATTTTGCTTTTTAAAACATTTTTTTTACATGGGTTTGCAGTGTAGAATTTGCCTTGAGTCTTAGAGGAGACTTTGGGCTTAGACTTTTCACCAGTTCTAGAACTGTTAAAACTTTAGTGATGTTTGGAGATGGATTAAGTGCACTTTGCATAAAGAGATACAAGTGTGTCTTTTAGAGGCCAAGGTAGGAATATTGCTGTAGATGTCAGGTACGGTGACCCATTTACCAAAAAGTGACTAAGACATGCAATAACAAAAATATATTTTAGGGTATGTAATTTTATACTCTATTCTAGAAGCAGAGCGTGATTTCCTAAGTCTTTCACAAAGCACTTTAAATGATCAAAATAATATGTTCCCCATTCAAAACACACCTCACACTCCCAATATATGCATAACAAAATGTACATAACATATTTTCCTCCAAATGTTTCCTTTCAAAATGAGAATCTATGTTATGTCTGTGAACCTCATATGCCAACATGTGTTACTTTGATTTTCTTGTTAAACATTCATACCCCATTTCATCTGTGAAGCATATACTTATGAAAATATGGACAGTTTAGAAGTTAGAATTTAATAATATTCTTCTTTTTTGTGTGTGTGCCAGAGATCAAACTAGCCAGAGCCTCTTGTGTGCTAGGCAAGTGATATGCTACGCTACTGAGATATACCCAGTACCTGATAACATTCTATTATAATTATGGGAGGGGAAAGTAAAAGAGAGACTTGCTTACCTAAGACCCACTTCATGATGAGCATTTCTGTCCAGGAGAACTGTGTAGTTTTCACTCTGAAGATCTGTTTTGGGTAGTCTGTGAAGGTTTCATTGGGCAGGGTTTTAACACCTTCAAATCGGTCAGATGCATTCACAACCAACAATCCCAAAAAGATTGTAAAAGAAACTGCATGAGCTACAAACTTCATGAAAGGGCTCCTCAGTGTTCGTCCTAGCTGGAAACAAAATGGGTACAAGATGTTATACTGGCAGCTCTTAGTTGGTGTAGATCTATCTTGAAAACACTGATTTCATCAAACCAAAGCTTAATCCTCCACCTTGGACAGAAATTAAGCAATATTTTTGCTGAACTTACATGGGAGATACTGCTTGACCAAAACTTTAATTTTTTACCCATTTAGAAGTCTTGTGGAAGGGAGTGATAAGGAATGTGACATACTGAAATATCATCACATAACATGATTATTCAGATACAACCTCATGGATATAATTTTATGTCTTTCAGTTCTTAGAAAAATAATCTGAGTAAGGTCCATGATCTTAAAAATACACTTTGGGTATGTTCTGTTACTATTTTACTCTTGGGCTTTATGCTTGTTTATTTGTTTTCAAATTTTTTTATTTAAAGCTAAAAATTCCTGCAAGTAGCTTTATCTATATTTTCATAAACTTGACATGAAGCATTTCATGGACTTTCAGTTGTACATCTTTTATAATTTCTCCTTTGATTAATTTTCAACTCAGGAGTTACTTTCCAGACAGAAGGACGTTTTTCTCTTGCAAGTAATTTTAATTTTGTTGTAGCATGTTTATAGAATATAGATTTGTAAATTCTATTAAAATTTTCTTCATGGTCTCATGTTAATTTGTGTAATTGCTTTGCATAAGCCCAGAATGGTCCACGAGTTGCCCTTGTTGGTAGCCAGTGTTAGTCACATCTTTTCTCTTCCATGACATCCTATCCATAGGCCACGTAGCTCTTCAGGGATTAAATGAGGGACTGCATAGCGAGTCTTTATTGAACTCCTGTTAATGAACCCGCTCAGTCTCTTCTAGGATGCTGTCGTCACCATCATCTAAGCACTGCACCTCACCCCTCACCCAGGTACACTAGCAAGGCAAGAGCAAAGAGGGCCATCTTTTCTGAAGCTCAGCTACTTCTCCAGAGCAGATGTTCAATTATAACTGGTGGCTGATTAATTGCTATTAACATTTTGCCTCATTCAGTAATCCTAGAGTGAAATGTCACCCAGGAAATACAGTATTGATCCAGTACAAAATCAACGACAGCTAGCTTTTTTGGGTAAAACTTTCCTAATTATGACTATGTTCAATATAACACTTGTAAATTGGATGGTTTGATAATGCTCTTTGAATATGATTTAGTATGATAATTATGCATTTTAATTCTAGTTAATAATGTAACATGATTAATTATGATTTTGATGCTATAAAACCTATCAATTTAAACAAAAAATAGGTGTTGTAAATCCCATATGTCAAGTCTAAACACTGGGAATCCCTGATTGTGCTGATAGTGCTATAAAACTGAGAATAACTTTCAAAATGTCAGGAAACGCGTATCTGACATTCATAGAGACACAGGCATCTTATAAATAGCATTGCTGTCTAGTGTAACACTTAGCTTTATTATTTACAAGAATAGAGAATACAGAGTATTTTTGGCAATAGACAGAAACACTACTTTCAGGATGCAGAAATTAAGTGTAAGGACAAATAAAATGTCTCACTTATATTCAATTAAGTAAATTTCAATTAAGCCATATTATATTTTGATTTATATATCAAATAGATAGTTTTAATTTTTCAACATTCTAGCTAATGATGTTGGCATCTTGTTACCTCTTTTATGTTGTTATATTCTGGCAGAAGATGAATCTGTAAAATAGTTTCATTTTGTTGTAAAACATAATAGGAAAAAAAAGCCCTGATAATGCCCTGTGGTTTGGAAGATTACCCCAATGGAGTTCTCTCTTGACCTAAGTCATAAAGAGGAAAAAGGAGATTAGGAATTGATGCTTTTTTTCTTTTATTCTAGTCTTGAATATCTGTTTTTAACTAGTAAAACTTAGACAAAGATCAGATGAGATACAGTCACTTCAGTGACCTTTTCTTTTTATGTGTGTATGTGTACATGTGTGAAATTCCCTATTTAATCACAAATATAATTTTTGAAGTAAATTACCCACGGAGAACACCCTTCCCCAATTACGTGACTTCTAGATAAGCTAAAAGAAAGGTCAGAAATCAACATATATGTGTCAGCAGCCTTTAGCTATGGGATCTTTAAAGCTATATCAGGTAATAGTTTTAGATTAAAATGGATCCACTCTACAATGCAGACCCTCTGGCTATGAAAACATATTATCACATTTTGGGCCGGGGAGATGGCTCAGTGGAATAAGCGCTTCCCTGGCAAGTGCAAGGGCCTGAATTCAATTCCCGGTTCCACCAAACAAAACAGAACAAAACACATTTTAGTCATTTCTAGCACCATATAAGCTAAAACAGTAGGAGATTCAACTCCGTAGAATCTAAGTCTGGCTTGCCCCAAACTTCCTGGATATTATTCTTTTTTCTAAGAAATATGAGAGTGTGAGAACGACCAATTAGTGCCTTCCATTGGCTCTGAGCACATGGTATTCACAGAGCTTTAGGGGGTGGGCACCTAAATCCTAGTTCACCTAACTTTGTTGTATCCACTGAACTCTTGCCCCTTATCACAAGTGTAAGCACCTAATGGGGCCCTGGTGATGTGGCTCCCCCATCATTACAAAGCTGGTCAGTGGCTATAGTTGCAGTGGAGCACAGAGGCAGTGTTTCTAACACATATTCCTGGTCTTAAATCTACAGAGTCTCCTTCACCAAATACCCCTCTCACTTTCTGGCAGTTGCCAGTGGTCTCAGGCAAGGGCTTACTTCACATTTGGAAAGCTGAGTGGAGGCAAACTTTGGAAGCATTTTAAGAAGAAGCAGGCACTTATTTAAGGCCCATTGGTTCTCAGATACTGTATTAGATGTCCTGATCAAATTAGTGGTTAAATTGCTGGGTATGTTCCGCCAAAATTCTTATTCAAAATGTCTATGTAGAGCTTAGGAATCTTTTTTTTTTTTTTTGCGATATGGGGATGTTTATTCAGGTGACTTAGTCATGCTCTTCTCACAATGTGAAGCCACACTTTGTTTTGAGGTTTGTAAAGATGACCGATGATAATGACATTTACAAAGTGGGACTTCTAATGAAAGAAAACAATGGGGTGGCTTTTGTTCTATGGCAGGTTTGACTTCTCCTTTCTAGAAAAGTCCTGCCAAATAATAAAGATCAGAATCAAATCCTTTCCAAGCTTAGTTGTCCTGGAGCTAATATATGTACAATAAACATTGAATGTTGTAATGCTATTGATGTACCCACAGAGGTATCTACAGTATATATGTCTATGTGTAGTGACAGATGTCTGCACTAGAGACCCTAGATTTAAATCACATTTCTGTAATTTTTTTTTGTCAAGTTACTTAATGCCCTAGTGTCTCAGTTTCTTTTGTAAAATGATGATAAAAATAGTACCTTTTCCATAGGGTTTGATATAATCAGTGATCATGTAACACAGTACCCACAAAGCAAGTAGAAAGTACCTAACATATAAGTCACTGAGGTGTTCACAGAATTCCACTGAGGGGAAGCTTAAATGAATCTTGGCTGACTTTTGAAAATGTTAGATGCAAGGGTTCCCAAAGGCAGACCTACAAGCTCACTTGGGGAAGCACCCATGGTCAGTAAAAGTGATGGAGATAAAGTGCAGTACAAGAGTGATTTTTTTTTTCCTTTCAGAGTTAGTGGGGAGGGACGTAGGCTAAAAAATGTAAACACTAGATGGATCTGAGTGTGGTGGTGCACACCTGTGATCCCAGCACTTGGGAGGCTGAAGCAAAAGAAGTGGTATGAGTTTGAGGCCAACCTGGGCTGTATAAGTGAGTTCAAGGCCAGCCTGCACTACATAGTGAGATCTTGTCTTAAAAATTCCAAACCAAACCAAAACAAACAACAACAAAAATCTAGATGGAGAGACAGGGAATAATGTGCCAGGGCTGTGGCAGGGTTCAAAGTGAAAGGGACCAGTCTCTGGTATCTTCAATTCTATCCCATCTGGGTGACAGGTGCTAGACTATCCTTTCAGACTTTGGAGCAGAATTATTACTAAAGGATGAGCAGCAGCAATCTTTATTTCCTGACATAGATTTTCCCTCATTTACCATCATTTTCTGTAATCTGCTGAAGCTCTTCGGTAGAGACAAATGTGGGGGAAACAGAAACTTGTAGAATCACTCTATTTTCCGGGACCATGTGGATTGAGGATTCTTTCAAAAACTGAGTTTTGTGTAAGATAAAGCAGAGATCTTCACAAGCTGCTCATTTAGGCCTTTCTCACTAGGTGCTCTTGTTTGGGATGTTGGGACAAGGGTAACAATTAATGCTTTGAGTTCCTCCAAGCCAAAGTTGTATGGCAGTAAAGATGGATAGATTACATATTACAAAAATAATAGGTTAGACTATCAAGTGAGTTTTGGAAGTAATCTTGGGGATAAATAAACAATGACATTTAATAGGTAGAGGAGGAAGTATCTTCTCCTTTTATGCTTTATAATTAGAATATGTGTACCTCTTCCTCATTTTCATGATGAAGGCTTCTGCTCTAGTCCACATGCTATTGAGGCATTATGTGAATCTTTGAGGATGACTGTTACTCTTTTAGTTCACAGTCTAAATAATGAGTCATGGTGGAATAGCGAAGGATGGAAAACCGTCTAATAGCTAGGAAGGCCCTTTGGCATCGGAGCTCTTATTAGAAGATGAAGAATTCTAGCAAAAGACCCAATGCATGCATCCATGCAGTTATGAACTCACTGGTCTCCCAGTGGCCTCCCTGTGGCTCATGAAGACATGAGAAATAATGAACAAAATCACTGTTCTTTTTTCTTGATCATACCAAACCTGCCCCATGTCTGTGCCTAGCATCACATGTACCCTTTTCTGACTTGGTTTATCTCTTCAGTCAATATATTAGCCAAACTCCTGTTAAGAACCTTTAGCTTTATAATCTTTGCATTTAACTCCTCTTTTTAGGGACTCTCAGAAACTTAAAAGAATATAAAAATAGCATTAACAGCCTTGGGAATTCAATAGGAAATAAATAATGAGTTCATCTTGGCAGGCTAAGGTAATTTTGGTGTTCTTAATGTTCCCTAAATTAGGACAGCAACTATTAGGAAGTGAATGCACCATTAGTTTGGAAAAAGAAGTTCCAACATTTGCTAGATGCTGATGGACATTAGCCAGCTGATGAAGTTTGGCACTGACATTTTATGGATGCATTTATAAAAGAGTATCATGTCTAATTTTTTAAGTGGAGGTATAATAATGTTATTAGAACATGGAATTCCTAGAATTACATTGTGCTTTTCATAAAATTACAGAAATGGATACAAAGGCAGTGACCCCATTGAGTGGCGAAATACCAGCTTATTAATAGACTTCTCCACTGTGCTTTCCTCCTGGGAGGACGGGGTATTCTGTGCATCAGGAATCTTAGAAAGGGGTGGTTTTGTTACAAAGTAGATGTGACCTCTCTGTAATTCCCAGTAATATTGCTGCCAAACTTGAAAAGCTTTCTTTCTAAATGGTGAAAAGGAAGACTAAAAATATCTTGAATGTTTTATCTATCCTTTGGCTGCTTCAGAGCAAGTTCAACAAACTCTTTAATGAGAGAATCTTTCCTTGTAATGAGCAGTGCCACCCAGAGTCATCTCATGTGACAGGCTGAGACACTCAGCTATCAGTGTGCTCCCCATCCCCCTGTCCCATGCTTGGAATCTAGAAAGCTCCAGAAGTGACAAGAGGCTTAATGATTAGATTATGTTTATCTTGAGTAATTTGATTTTTCAGTCTTTTTTTTTTTTTTTTTTTTTGTATTTTAGGGAAAGGTCTATAGGGTGTTTAGGGTCTCACTACTAGGTCAGACCCATAGTGATCCGCCTGTTTACAGCCTCCCAAGAGCTGGAATTACAGGCACGCGCCATCATGTCCAGTCTCAATTGCAGGCTCAGCATGCCCCAGAAGTGGGGCTGGCATGGCAGGCCAGTCAACCAAACCCCTGGTGCTTGTGCCTGCTTGCAGGTGCTTTAATGCAATGAGCTATTTGGTCGACTCTATTTTTTCAGTCTTACTGAAAGTTTTAGGAGCACCTAATGTCAAGTAGGTAAGTGTCTATACAGAGGAGAGAAAGCCCCAGTTATGGGCCAAACTTTCTTGCAAGCATTTCCTCCAGAAGTTAAAGACTGCTATCTGTCTGACCCTATATCCTCTGGTAGTACTTGTCTTTTGAAATTTACAGGGCCTAAGAATTTTCTGTCCATAGTCACTGTTTTTGGCTGATCAAATATGCATATATGCTAAGATTTGTCTCAGACCTACCAACAATCTAAGTTTAGTCAATGGTTAGCAGATTGTCTCTTTCTGAGTCTTTCCCCATGCGACCAGACAATCAGAGACAAATCAGTTTTCTGATGTTGGCTAGTCCCAGTTTCTCGGAACTTATCACATTTACTTTTGTATCAGAAGTAGGGATTGGCAGCATTTCCTGCGTAATGTTACTGTTATCTTAATTACTGAAAGCCTAGAATTAGTTTTAAGGCTCAAAGAGAGTAAAGTATGCCTAGCTATGCAGGCTCTGCATGAAAGCAAGAATCCATCCTCCATTATAGACTAGATGATTCCATCATCAAAACATGTCCAGAACCAATGACCAGCTCTAATTCAGCTCTAAGCCTGGTTTTACTTTCTTATCTTCTTCATCTCATAATAACAGAGAGGAAGACATTGCTTGACATATACATTATTTGGAGAATTTTCATTTGCAATTCCACAGGATGAGACAGTCTTAGAAACAAAATTCTCAATAGATATAAAGTTTAATACTGTAAATATTCAACCTTAAGGCTTTCTTTTTTTATATTCTGTGGAAGTTGGGGTTGAGGCCTAATATCTCCCTATGACCCTCACCTAGTCTGAGGTAGGCATTTCACTGGCTGCCTGCCTGCATGGCCTCAGCAGCAGCCTTGAAGTCTTGGGCCCATCAATCTGATGTGAATTCTCCACACCTGGACTTTAGAAACAGGTCAGCTCACTGTTGACATTTTTATTAGTGCATTAACTGATCAAATTGCCAGTGGAACTGATTTCCATGTAGCCATACTTTTTCTACTGAATGTGAATTATGTAAACTTGATTCCTTTAGAAATATATCATTAGGTCAAGGTAACTTTGCAACATTAAAAGACAGTCTTAAACACATGAACCATATTTCAATTTTTCGCATGGTTTGTTTTTGTAGGCACTAATGCTTGCCTGGAGATGGGATGCTGGTACTCTGGCATGAATGGCTAGGCTGTTGGGATGGTGTTTCAGCCAGTGGGATAGTTTGGTACCAGCAAATTTCATTCCTCCTCTTACTAGTGGTCACTTGATATATTCTCTTGAGTAACAATCCAGGCTTGCATCTTTTGAGTTCTTCTTTTGCCTTTGTCCTTTTTATAACCTACTTAATTGTCCACAGTGGTGAGGGTATGATCAAAGAGGCAAGGAAAGTGAGGAAGATGTTGCAATGGGTCTTTAGTGCCTGGTCTGAACTACACTTGATTCTCAGTCTGCAAGCTTTCTCTCGTATCTGAACCAACTTCATGAAGTATATGCAGTATAATGAAGTTGAAAGAGTGAAAGGAGGTGTTCCAAAAAAAGGATTTAGCAAAGAGAAAATACTAAATAAGTACTGGCTATTACTATTGCCATGACTATAATTATTACATGATGGGTTTGGGGGACATGCTTAGCACATTGCGTAATCAAAAGAGTGCCTTTATTTGCTTTCTATTCTGTTATTGATCCATGTAGACTATTCTTCACATTTAAAATTCCCATTTTATCATTCTCTTCTTTTAGAAAATGATTTTAAAACAGCTCTTAGCACTTTCCCTCTTAAATTGGTGTCTACTTTTGCTAGGTATCTGAAGACTGTCTGTTTTGTTAGCTTTCTGTAGTGTTGGAGTTAAACTGAGGGCCTTGCTCATGATAGCAAGTGATGTACCACTGAGCTACACCCCCAGCACAGAACTGTATCCTTAAATAGTGGGAAAAGATCCACTGCTGATTTGAGCAAAGTGAGTTTTAGGTCATGCTAAGAAGAGGAGAAATAACTGCAAACGACATGCACCTGAATCGGTCTGTACCTTGCTGCACGGAGCAATCCAATAGGCTATGGCGAGAAAAGGGAGGCCTATGGAGACTCCAAAGACAGCCAGGAATTTCACAGCGATAGATTGTTGACGTAAGCCTGAGAGATTTTCATACCACATGGTAAGCAATTGCTGTTGACAGTTAGGATGAGCAACGAACTGTAAAAACAAAACAAAAACAAAAACAAAACGCAAACAGGAAAATGGCATCGATAGAACTTAAACAATATACAACCTAGGGCTGAAATGTTTCACTTGGGGACAGACTGGCTTGAATGTTAGCGCCAGACTAGCTGCGGAGTATATCAGGTGAGAGTGACTGGGTGTGGGTGGGGCTTCGGCTGCATGCCTGGAAGCTTTGTGCTGTGGTCAGACCCCTTTAGGGACTGGCTAAACTAGTGCCTTGTAAAATAAGGGTCTGGAGAGATCTTAGACACAGAATATGATAGCTTTTGGGTAAATCTTTACTCCAGTTCAGGCTGGTCATTTGATCTGGGAAAGCTTGTTTCTGGGCAGAGTTCATTGGTGAAACAGCACCGAGGAATGAATGGATTGTGAATAGGATTTTTTGAGTCAGATTTTTGGGTTTGAATTTTGCTCTGCCGCTTCCTAGCTGGGTGCCCTTGGGCTAGCTACTTAACCTTTCTGATCCTCAACAGTCTCATCTGCAAAACAGAGTTTATCACTGTCTGGGAGGATTAAATAAATATTGTAGGAAGGTTCCCCTCCCTTTTCCGATTTAGTCAGAGGAAAAATGCTTCGTGTTTCCAGAGAACTTACAAGCTCAGTATTTTTTAAAATTAGATCTTAATGGGGTTTGTCTTGGATCTTTGGAGCTTTCTGTTGGTGCTGGTGCACTGACCGCATCGTATCCTCCGAGTACCTTTTCCCCTGGGACACCATGCAACATTCTCACCACCACTTCCATCTCCTGGAACTGTCATACTCTTTTGTCACACCAAGCTTACAAAATGACTTCTTATGCTCATTTGATGTTGTGGGGCTTAATCCTCACAGGGCATTGTTATTTGACCAGGGGTAGAACTTTGACCTCAACTGAGCTGAGCAGGTTTTCTCTCGAACTAGTGAACCATTAACATGTAAACTGGGGACATCACAAAAGCTCTCTTCTATTGTGTGGACTAATTGAGAAAACAAAGTCAGTTAAAAAGAGAGAAAGAATGAAGATGTACAGAAGGAGGCTGAGATGGTATCTGACATGAGATAGCTTCTGACCCTCCTGGGCTGCAGCTCAACTCTGCTCCTGTGTTCTACTAGGCATCTCTATATGCAAAGACCCAAATACCCTTCCTTTTCCCTTTGATTAGCACAGTGACTTGAGTTGCTGCAACTAAAACACTGACTTTCTGCAAATAGTTTTGCTACTTGGCCATTTGCTTAGTCAACCTTAGGTTCTAGCCAGTGGCTGCTTATAGGCAATATTTAAGTAAAATGAATGGGAATAAAGTTTAAATTTGAGAAATTTCTGTACATTAGTTTTTTTTTTTCCTTCTGACAGGAGGAAAGCATTGTTTGCTCTTGTCCAGCCTGGTCTTTGGTCTTGCTCAGGTTACCTGTGAGCTATATAGGAGCATAGTTGGGATTTGTGAAAAGGGACCAACCTTATCCTGGAGTGTAGGGTGCCCATTTTCACCTCATTTGCTTCACTGGGTATTAAGGGTACATGTTCAGTGATAGTCCTGGGAAATATAAGGCATTCCCTTTTCATGGCAAGAACAATGTAAATAGAACTATTCTGAAATTCCAATTTATTGGAATGCATCTGTAAAACACAATGCAGATGGCCATGTGTTTGTAAAGATCTCCAATTTCTAGTGACTCAGAGTAGCAGCAGAGAACCTGCAAGGATCCTATTAAAAGTTTATTGGGTCTTGTTGCCTCTGGTAATGGATTAACTTGAGTATTAGATGGAAATGAATGTTACTGTGGAATTATTGGATTTATATCAACAATTGTGGTCCTTCCCTGCAAGTATGGGCACAATGAATTTTCAATCCAGGGAGAAGCTCTCAAGCCATTGGGTTATATGTTTTCTGGTTCACAATAAAAAGGAACAAACAGAAACTAGTGTAGATATTTCAGTAAATCTCAGAGTTTAGTCAAAGCATGATACTAAAATGGCTTGGTAAGTAAGCACAGGAAGAAGTCATTTCTGGTTTTGACTGGTGCCAAAATGGTCCTGCTTTAGAGACTCACAGTTTGATTAGCAGTGGGGGGCATGACTCTATGAAGCAGTATGAATTACTACTTGACTCACACTGTGGTTCCCTGTACTTTAGTTTCCTTGGAAAGTACTGCATTCACTGTCATTAGCTTCTTTGTGTCTAGGAGAGCCAGGCCTATGCTCACTCTGTTTCTCTTCTCCAGGCCAAGTCAGCACAGCAGATTGGGGGTGGGGGTGGGATGGAGAATGGCCAAGGGTTTGAGAGAGAACACTTTCCCTTTCTTAACCCCAGAGAAAAAGTGTGGTACTAACTAATTCAGTGGGATTGGCTGAAACTCTGTCTTCCCTTCATTATATTTTTGCTAATTTCCACAGCTGTACTAATTCTTATAAAGTGATCTTGCTTCATAGATAGACTTTATGATATAGTGCTATCAGAAAGCAGACAGCAGCTGATAGCTGGAGTACAAATTGATATTTATATTTTTATGGGCATTTTTCTATACTTATGGTGGGCCTTGGAAGTCAACTCTGTGACATATGGTTCAATATGTATCAAAGAATTTTTTTCTCCTATGATTTTTTTTTTTCAGTTTCTGCTGTGATTTTGAAGCACAGAAAAATACCATTCCTGATCCAAGGAGGATGAGAGTAGAAAATGAATTATACCAACATGATACAAAGAAAACTCTACTCAAAAGGGCACCCAGGCAGAGAACAAAGTCCAGAAGAACTCATGGTGGGAAGAGGATTTTCAAAAGCAAGGTCAGAGGAAAGCAATAGAAGAAAGGCCATGGCTAGAAAGGAATGGAACTTAGAAAATTGGTATTGTCTTGGACTTGTTTTCTTTGATATTGAGCTCACAAAAGAATGGAATGATCAAAGGATGGATGGCATCCAGAGCCTTGCACAGGCTGTGGCTGCTCTGAGCATTCTGTCCTAGAGCATGGCATACTTTTACAAAAATTCTTCAGGGAATGTACTGATGTGATGTGACTTGATTGTCCCATGACATGATTTACACTTCTCAGAGCAAGGAGTTTCTAATGGGCTACAGCTAAGAATCCGGTGAGGTGGGTTTACGTGGAGCTGAATAAACTTGTAAAACAAAACAAGTCAAACTGTACCCATCACTGGGAAGGACCACAAGAGCTAAGACAAGTAAAATGCAGGGAGGGGTAGGAGAGGACTCTGAGACCAAGTAGTGTATCATAGAAAGGAGCATGTAGGATTAGCTAGATTGGGAAATAGGACCCAAGAGTCAGGAGGAGCCAGAATTCATGTGACTGTTGGTTCTTGAATCCATTCCAAACCAATTATCCTGGTCGCCCACTTGCATCAACCTCATAATTAATGTAATATTCATGCTCAAAGTAAGCTTCTGGTAGTATTGCACCTAAACATCTTGCTCCTCCCAGCCCCTGGTAACAGTGATGAGACTGTAATGCTAGTTTATGGGGACTCTAGGGTATACTGACTAAACTGTGGCTCTTACTTGGATTCTAATTAGTCAATGGCCTACTACTTTCTTTCGTAGGCTAAAGGAAAAACACAGCCTTCATTCTTTTCCATGCTTTATGTTAATTCACAACCAGATAATCTGATGTTTGAGAAAGTAGTTGTTACAGAGCTTCAAAAATTCCTTAATATACCACGTATTGAGTATTTTAAGGGAAGTCTTATGGGACATTAGCACCCACAACCCACATAGCTCAACAGCAAGACTTTTTCTGCCAATGAGAGGTTAAGTACACAGAGAGCTGCAAGGCTGCCTGCCTGTGTTCAGGTGCTGCTCCTGCCTTATGTTGGCCAGATGTTATTAGGTCATTTTTGGCTCTTTTCCTGCTTAGGTTGCCTGTTCTATAAGATCTAGTAATGAGAATTAAGTAAGTTAGTGTTTGTAAAATGCTGAGAACAATACCTGGCAGAATAAGTACTATGTTAGTATTGGTAAAATAAAAACAAGCTAATGTATTTCTTTTACTGTTTCGTCTTTCCCCGTCTTCTGTTTTTCTTTTCTTCCTTACCGCACCACAAGCCCCTTTTCTGTCTATATGCGTGACTTCCATTTTATTTTGCACAATTTTCTCGAAGTGTTGTTATTGACTTGAGAAATGTCTAGATAACAACCAGCTGTCTCCTTTGAAAAGATCAGGCTGATCCTTCTGGATCCAGTTTCTCTCTCATCATCCTGCATAGAAGGCGCAGCTTGATTTGCTAAAGGTATTAACCCACAATGGGCTAGTCTCTGCTGGGGCACTCAGGGTCACCATCAGGTTTGTTCATCAGATACACCAGTGCTTGCCCTTCTGCTGACTGTGGGGCCGTCTGGCAATGGCGAGCAGTGCGAGCTACTGAACCTGCTAAAAGCTTTGCATGCTCCTTACTGCCCCTCTCTACGCCCACCTGAAAAGCTGTTAAGTATAGCACATTCCTTTGGGATCAGGGCAAGAGGGCTGCCTTTGAGGTTGTATGATTTCCACATTCCTTAGACATAGATTTTTCTCTCGGATTCAAGGCTTCATTTACACAGTAATGAGATGATTTGATAAGCTGTGAGAATAACTTAGGTGGAGAAAAATTTCATGAAATTCAATGCCTATGGAGAGAAAATAATTTTCTTTTAAATAGATATGCCACCAAAGGCTGCACTAATATCAGGTGAGGTGTGACTGAGGTCAAGGTTTTCCCCTTCATGTACATTAGCATTTGCTCATAGAAATCTTTTCTTTTGTAAACTGTCCACGTCAGCAGGAGAAGACTACTCATCAAGAGGCTGTTCTCAGTGTGGACAGTGGATCTGAGTTTGAATAACTTAATGTTCTTCCCATCCACTTTGTCTTGGCAGTTCTTATAAGTCATGCAAGTTGGGAGGGAAGGAAAAAGGTGCATAAGTCAGTTGTTTACTAGTCTGTTGTGTTGGTTGTTCATTTGTTCACCGCTTCACTCCTTTGATAAACCTTTTCTCAGTGACTATTCTCACGAGACAGTGTGCTCAGCTTTGCAGCGGTGGAAGCAGAGTGAGCACAGCAGTGAGCACCCCACGCCAAATCCTGAGCAGGTCCTCTGTGATGAGTGGGTGACGAATGCCAGATGCTCAGCGGGTCACAGATCATTAATGGCTGCCCTCAAGTTGCTTCATTGTGGATCCTTGTCTATGGCTATACCACCCTGAATGTGCCCGATCTTGTCATTGTGGATCCTCTGTCTTTATTTGTGCAACCTACTAGTGTGGGTCTTGCACTCTTGACAAGTCTAGTGACTTTGTCTCCATTGTTAACATCCTGCAAACTACATTTCTCTGTGCCAAAGGAGTGGCGAAATGCACAGATTCTGAGGTTAGATCACCCAGGGTCAAATCCCAGATCTTTAGATCTTAACTGTTTGACCCTTGGAAAACTACCTCATGGCTCTTAGCTTTGTGGTCCATGAGAGGTGAAAATGTATGCTGGTGCTGAGCACATGGCCCAGTGCTTAGTAAGTGTCCAAGGTGGGCACTGTCACGATTATAGGTGCTAGTTCTCCTCCTACTCATTCTAGTTCCTCTCCAGAGATATGTAAATAATTCTTTTACCTCTTTCCTTTGCTGAATTTATGCCATTAGCAGAGAGTGCTGAATGTCCTGGTGTTTTTAGTTAAGCATTCCCAGAGTATGTAGCATGCCCACCCCTTGCATGACTAGGGAGACTATGCAAAAGATGTATTATTGAGCTACATCCTCAGCCCCTTTTCCTTTTTATTTTGAAGCAAGAACTTGCTGTACTTTATAGACTAAACTTGACTTGTGATCCTCCTGTCTCAGCCTCTTGAGTAGGTGGGATTACATGCACGTAGCCACTCCTGGTTGCCACTGTTTAATTAAGTTTTAAATTCATTTTGATGTAGTACTGATATCCACTCCATATCCATTAAGTCTGTATATTTAGCCAGTCAGCTCTAGAATGGGTCTCATAGGAGCATGATCCATGACAGCCCTGGGAGGGTGGGGTAGTAAATTTGGGGTGTGAGGCCCATAAAAGCATAGCTCTTTCAAAGGGCTTCTAAGCATGGACACCAGGCAAAATGAAAAGTTTTAAAGACATACGAGTTTCTACTGTTATTTATTGAGAATCTACTATGGAAGGAACTTCAGTTACATTATTATTCAATCTATTTTTTATAATAACCATGCAAAAATGGATGTATTATGCATTTCTCCATACCTAATGGGATGTATCATAACCCCACTTCAGTTGAGGAAGCTGAGGTGTGATCATCTCAAGTTGTCCACAACCTCACAGCTTGAAAATTGAGGTTTCAGTTCTCATCTAGCCCTTAGGCTTGAGCTGTTTCCATTTCACTGAAATCTTCTGTTGATTTTAATTGGCTTGGACTTTACTCTTTCCTGATCTTAGTTTCTTATCATAAATAAAACAATAAAAAGAAAACATTTACTGAGCACTTACCATGGATCAGGCCCTGTGATGAGCACATTCTGAACACTTTTTCTTTTACTCCTTGTCATATAATGTGGTTGGACAACTGTTATGGTCATTTAAAAGCTGATAGTATTGTGACAGTTACTAGGATATAAAGCCAGGATCCAAATTCAGATTTGACTCCAGAGTGGTCATTCATAACCACTTCCTTACATTGCCTTTCCCAGCTGAAGGTTCCTGTTTCTCTCCTGGGTCAGGCCACTGTCCCATTCAGTCTGCCAAGCAGGAGAGCATCTCTGTGAGCCTGCGGATGTCACATGTGCCATGGAGAAGCTTGTGTATTTTTCCAGCCAGAGTTCTGGGTGTCTCTTTTCACCCTGCAACAGTGGGTTATATTCTTGTGGGAAGAATAGTTGACTTTTGGCTTTCTTCTCCAGAGTAGTAGAGGTTGCTATGCTAATCCCATATCCACTTCATTTTCACTGTTGAGGATGGATGGAAGGATAGAGGTATAGATGGATAGGAAGAATAGCTGGGGAGAAAGGAAGCAACTAAGAGGGAATGAAAGAAAGGAAAAAAGAGAACAAAGCAAGGGAAGGGAGAGTGGGAGATAGAGTTAGAACCTGACCTTCATCTACTATTCTGAAATGTTTTCTATTCTTGCTTCTTGTTCTTAGGTTCTTGTCAAATAGCAGCAGAGCTTTTCTTAGCATTTTCCCCAGCTTTAGCACCCTTGAGCCTCTGCTCAAGGTTTTTGTGGTGCCTAAAATGCTTTTCCTCTCATCTCTACAAGTTCAAGTTTTGGTCATCTTGGCAGTGAAGTCTTCCATGAAGGCTTATCCTATGCAGCTATGGGAAGATCTCTCTTTCCTCCAATGTAGTTCTTACTTTCTCCCTCTTATTATTGTTATATGCCTGTATTATCCTCTACTGGAGAGCAGAGCCCTCCTAGAAATGTAAAGATCTTACTAGGAAAAATGCATACTATCTTCCTGGGGAGATACCTTAAGAAAAATGAGCCAAGGATGAGGGAAGGAGTTAGAACTGAGATTAAGGGTATTTGTGACTATAATTTGGGGTTCTTGAAGCTCTGCCTGGGCACACTGTGCCTCTCTCCTATTCTATCACCTGAAAAGTTTTCATTTGCTGACCACGTAAACATCTGTCAGACATCTCTTCACTGTTGAGAGGTTCCATGTGGCTGCATATTGGGGACCTCTCACTTGATCCCAGCCTCCCCCTCCTCCTCTTCCACATGTTTACTCCAAATCCTAGCCAACTCTGGCATGCTTCTTTGTTGTTTTCACAGCTGATGGTCCTGCCCGGCAGCTGCTCTCTAAGAGTCCTGAGAGTTTTGGAGGCAACAAGAGGAGAAGGCAACCCTGAAGCTACTTTAATTCCACAGATATTTTGTGTTACCTGTTCAGATAGCTTGCTCAGTTACTCTTCAAGATCTCTCTCTCTCTCTCTCTCTCTCTCTCTCTCTCTCTCTCTCTCTCTCTCTCTCTCTC
>NDGM011215096.1:0-10319 GCA_002564305.1 Octomys mimax | reverse complement strand
AGAAGAAGAAGAAGAAGAAGAAGAAGAAGAAGAAGAAGAAGAAGAAGAAGAAGAAGATAAAGAAGCTCAAAATGTAAATGGTGTAATTCAAAATCGAGTTCTTCCATGCAGACAGGTAACCTAGACTCTCCTTGCCCAAGTGGCCCTATTCTAACGTAAAAGTAATGATTCACATTTTATTAAAAGATCATTGTGAGGATTAATTGAATTAAGACATATATAAAGTGCATATAATTCTATCAGACACAGATTAAGTGCTTAGAAATGTCATCTATTTTTGTTGAGAATTGAGTTATTTTTATGTTTTTGGTACAGGGTCTCACTATGCAGCTCAGACTCATGGTGATCCCCCTGTTTTCAGCTTCCCCAGTGCTGGGACGACAGACATATGCCACCACGTGTCAATCAAAATTTACTTTGTGCCTGTCATGACTTCAACCAATATACAACTTTTCAAAAATTATTTTTATTAGCATATATTTACCATATATAATGATTACATTCATCATAGGGAACTTGCACCTATACATAATATGTCTCAATTCTCTTTTCTATTCCTTTCCTCTCCTTTCAGCCCTTCTTCCTTCCCCATATACAAATGCTTTGTTTCCATTTTCTTTTCATTCTCTTTTCTCCTTCCTTCCCCCTTCCCTTCTTCTTCCTTTTCCCACTTGAATTTATTTTTCCTGCTTCCCAATATCCAGCCTTCATCTTGCTCCTTATTGACCCTTTGGGTTCCTCATACAAGAGAAACAATGTGAGATTTAAGCTTGTGTGTCTGATTTATTTCACTTAAAATTATGTTAGAGGTTCATACATGTACTCTTTCAGTTAATAAAAGACTCTAGGCTGTTTACATGAGAGAAGAATAATCTAGATATAAATCAACTTTCCCTAAGTTTAAGTATCAAGTTAAGACATCAGTGAAGTTGACTAAGGCAGTTTGCCGCCAGTATCCTCCTCGTAACCATTCTACCACACTCCCCAACCTTGCAGAGAGCTTCAAGTCTCTCTGACAAGTAGGATTCTTTCCTTAGGACAAAACAGCTGCAAAATATGGAATAGTTTTTACAGAGACAATCATACTTAGTGATACTCTGATCAAAACAACTACTTGTACCCATGTGTGGTGGCATGTGCCTGTCATCCCAGCAGCGTGGGAGACTGAGGCAGGAGCATCAGTCCAAATTTGAGCCCAGCCTGGCAATATAGTGACTTATCAAGCAGGGCCCTGTCTCAAAATTTTAGAAAATTAAAAAGTTTAAAATTAAAATTTAATGAATTAATTAAAAATTTAAAATGTTAAAGGATTATGGATGTAGCTCAGTGTATAGTGACTAGGTTCAACAGCTGCACAACAACAACAAAAAAAGAATAAAACTACTTGTATAGCTCGATCTCTGTTGACTACATGAAGACTCATGTTGCCGACTTTCTTCTTTGGTTTAAATCTTCACTGGTCTCAATCTGGTTAAGCAGTGCAGGGTGTTATGTAAATTTTAAGGCAGTCCATTCTTTGTAGCAAGTTAATATTAGTTTATTTCTGTATCTATAATCAATCCATAATAAGGATGAAGCTTTGAAATTCTATCTCATTGGGAAAAGTTGTCAGTCAAAATAAACCAAGATGTAAATGATAGGGAACGTATAACATCTCTCAGTTAAAACACTCATGAGTCACATGAAGGGGAGCCATTCCATTACTCTTAAATGAAGTGAAGAGGCAAAGGAGCTAAGGTAGGCAGCAAGTCAGTGTCTTTAATGCCTCCTGTTAGGGGTCCCAGGGTAGAAATATCAGGGAACAAATGATTAAGGCATGTGGGACACATCAATCAAGAAAACAATATTAAACCAGTATAGTATAAGCATGCATTGAAATCAAATGACGATTGTGGTTCAGGCTTTTCATGAATGTGTTGCCTTTCAGATATCTAACTTTCAAATAGTTTGTGTTTTGTGTAAAGTGATACATTTGTGAAATAGTTTTCATATACCACATCTTTGCTCTTACTCTGAATGGTGAAACATTTTGATTCTTTTATTATACAAAGGATCACTTCTAAATAGCCAAAAGTTGTCTTCTTCACTGCTTGGCAAGATCAAGGACCCAGATTCAGTCTCCAGTACTGCATGCTGTGCTGATCTTGAAACTCAGGTCCTCTGCAACAGCCACCAATACTGCGCGTGGTGGTGCACGCCTGTAATCCCAGTGCTAGGGAGGGTGAACCAGGAGGATTGCTAGGAATCTAAGCTGTGTAGCAAGACCTTGTATCAAACAAATAAATGAATATATATATATATATATATATATATATATATATATGTGTGTGTGTGTGTGTAATAAAGCTTGTCAGTTCATAAAGTGAGTGAGAATTCAAAATGTCTGATACTGGGCTTGGGAGATAGCTCAGTGGAATAAAGTGGAATAAGTGCTTGCCTGGTGAGCACAAAGTCCTGAGTTGGATCCCTGGTACTGCACAATCAAAAGTAATAATAATAAAAATAAAGTCTGATACTGAAAGTTTGGATTCTTTTTTTCCCCCCTGAAGGACTTCTTACTTTATTGTCACCAAGTTCCATAATTAACATATGGTTCATGTTGTTGATTTCTCAGGTTTCAAAGTAAAATAAATTGAGCTTTCTTCCACATTTAGGATATGCAGATTGTAAAGAAACTCTAAACAAAGGCACACATTATTTGTAAGTTGGAAGGCAGCTGCCAGAAAACAGAAAATCAGGAATGGAGTCATGGGTGAAATAATGAAGATTCTGTTCTGAGGTAACCCTTTGCACAGCAGGAAATTTTCCTTAGAAAAGAGACAGCTGAGTTTGCTTGTAAATTTTGCTAGAAACAGGCCTGATTTAGCAACATTTAGTGCTGTTTAGGAGACTGAATACAGTACTGAAAGTTTAAATTCTTGATGGTATGACTTGCTATATGTGGGAGAATGACAGGAATATCACTAGGTATGTTAGAAATGAAATTACACTTTCGTTAGAAGATACATTGGATTTCCAATAGAAATAAGATTCAGAAAACTTGTATATAATACTGGAAGGATATCTTTTATAATTATGTCTGACAGCAGAGTAAAATTAAAGGTTCTTATTTACTTTTCCAAATGTGAAACAACCTTGACCTGTCACTACCTATCGCCTTTCTCTGTCCTCTCCTTAATATACACTTATGACGAAGTTTACTTTCTCACAGCCCAATAGGTATATGGAATGCTTAAAATGCACTTTGTAAAAAACCAGGGACATCCTAGCACACATTCACTGAAAGTATACATTTGCATAGTTTTGTTTGGGCCACTAACCATTGTACTCACATTTCAATCATGCAAATAATAGACATGCAATTCTAAATTTATGAAGATAATCTTAGATGCAGTCATCACTAGAATTTTGCTCTCATTAGATAATTTCTCAAAGGCTAACTCATACAGTTCTTTGCATTTCCAAAGAGTATTTCTTTAAAGCAAACTTTCTGTGATCGCTTGAATAATTTTTAGCTATCTCCACTCTTGGTATCTCTGAGAATATCAAAAGTATTAAGTTTTAAAAACATATGTCATCAGACATAACGTTCCCCCAGTTTTCTAAATTGGTCACTGGGAAGTTCACTCAGTTTTAGACGTTAAAATTCAGCTGTGAAGTTAGGCAACTTAGAAAATTCGATTAAATGTGGTAGGTGAATAAACCTTTTGGATAAGTAAATGGTAATATTTTCACTTCATGTACTTATATGCCAGTTGTAGGAACTTTTAATTTTTGAGGTAAGTGCAATTATTATTCTCATTTTACAAAAAACCCTAAGTTTACTTGTCAAATATATATTGAGATGTAGCAAACTAGTATTTGAATTTATGAAACTTGCTGATAGACTTCTCCACTAAGATAAAATCATACATTAGTTACCATAGAATTCTTTATACTGTACTCTAAGTCAGACACCAGCAAAGGTGAATTCAGCTTCCGGGGCAAACATCCATTCAAGGGCAAATGCCATTTGGCTGCTTCATTTCTACTAGTCTTCTTCTCTGCCATTTCTGCCCACTCTGTTATGTATACGCTAGATTTCTGTTATCTCTCTAGCGCTCTTTGTATTCCCTTCAAAAGTTGATCATAATACGCATTTTCTCAAGCATTTCTTCCACCTCTCTCACTGCCTTCTACACTCCTGTGGCATTTTTCCAACTTCTGTTTCAGTTACCCCTTGTGTTTACTAAAGTAGGCTAAAATCTTGCAACGAGTAGACCATAAAAAAATAAAATTTGGATACAATGGAGTTTATTTCCCACATAGTGGCCTAGGTAAGTCCTATTGATAGGTCAGTGGATTTTTTCAATAGAGAGTATCAAAAATTTAAGATTTTTCATATTTGTCAGTGCAGTTTCTCTAGGACTTTATAATTTTGTCCTATCTAGCTGAAGATAATATAAAGACATGAAGACTCAACCAACTTTTACAAAATCTTAGTTCAAGGGGCCAGCAAGATAGCTCATCAGACTAAAACACCTGCTTGGGCAAGCTTAGGCAAACACAAGGACCGCACGTTGATCCTTGTGCCACACTCACCCCACCCCCAGGATAGCCAGACAGAGTCCGAGTGTAGTGGTGCATGCCTGTAATCCCAGCACTTGGGAAGCTGAAAGCAGTAGGATCCCTATGAGTATGAGCTGTGTAGTGAGACTCAGCAACAACCAAATACATTTTTTAAAAAACTTAGTTCAAGACTTACATATAATGTCCTAATATTATATTGATATAATTATTATATTGATATACTCACATGGCTTCTCTTTTGGAAAAGCAGTTGAGAAATGTAGCACAGATACATAGTGGGATGAAATGGAAATGAATTTTTAGTTAACAGTAAATAGTATTTATCATTTTCATGCATTGCAGAATTCAAATATGACCTTTCCGTGTAGCCAAATGTTAATTGGCTTTCCTATTAAGGAGGTCTTATTGGGAATTCAAAATCAACGACTCCAAAAATAAGTTGACTAGATACCACACTCTAATTATCTCAGTAAAAACAACCAGAAAATGGAGAATATTCTTGATTTTTCCCTATTCTTCTCCTCTCATACCTCATCCTACCTCATCCTGCCTCATCTTGCCTCATCTTACCACTTCATCTTACCACTTCTACTGCTTCATCAATGTTGAATCACCATGCCTTAGCTTAATTTTTATATCAGTTTGTCCATTTTATTCTGCCATATACAAATTGTTCTTTCTCAATATCAAGCTAAGTATGCACCATATCAGCCTAAAATATATTAATAATTCTACTTTTCCCTGAGGATAGAATCCATATTTTTTACATAGTATCTAGTATAATGCCTGTAATAATAACTAGTTAAGCGACTAAATGAAATTCCTTCAGAATTATTTCTTTGATTTGGCCTGCCTTGAAGAGTTCACTCATGTTCATTTCCATATATGTCTCTACCCATTTTCCTAAAAGTATAGTATTTGTCCAAATGATTTTCTATTGGGTTCAATCTCCTTTACTCCCTGCATAAATCTCATTTTTTGGGGTAGAGGAGATAGCTCACTGGCACAAACACGTACCTGGGAAGTACAAGGTCCAGAGTTTGATCCCCAGTACCAAAAAAAAAAAATCCTTCTATATACTTAGGATTTGTCCATTTTATTCTTCTAAAAAGCAAGGAAGCATAAATTATAACTTTATTTTCAGCATGTGATATAGTTACTTGTACTCAGTAGGTCCTCAAGTACAAAATATAAAGGAATGGGTGGTTGGTCCTGATAAGACTAAGAAAGCCAACCTAGAATGTTGTCTTGGAAATTAATGTTGTTGAATATTGCTCATAATTGACATTTTTCTACTTAAGTGAATAGTTTCCTTCATTAGAACTGCAGGAGACATCAATTATTGAAAGAAAAGGTGCAAGACAAAACATTACACATCCCAGTGTTTGCAAGTGGTTTAGAGTCAGGTGTAAGGAGCTCTGTCCACATGTAGTATGATGTAACAAGACATGAATAAGTGAAGAAATGGCATTATCACAGTGCAAGTGGTATCTAGCATAATTTCAGAGGGAGTTTTTCATATAAAGAAGAATTTTTACAGAGCTATCTGGAACTAAGTAGTTCATCAGATATAAGTGTAAAAGATTTAAAAAAAGAATTAAAAAATAGTAAAAAAGAAAAAGTAGAAATGGTACAGAATTTCACTAAACAAAATGGGGAATTCAACAATGTTTTTTCTTGAAATTAGTTGTTAAAGTTGCCAAATATAAACATGCAACATTGGTCAAAAAATGAAAAGAAGAAAAATTAAGTTTAACTGTCCATTTCAAAATATCAGCAGAAATCAGCAGTACAATTATCCAAGCTATCCTGTGTATAAGCATATATTTTTCCCTTCATTCTCCTTCTTTTCTTCTTTCCCTTATCCAAGTTGTTCCTTCTCTTTGAGCAGCATCTTTCCCTTTCACAGCATCTCTTGTATCTTTCAGATTTTATTTATTCTTTCCGGTTCTTACACTAGGAAGACAATATGATGTTAATACACGTGGGTCTGGTTTATTCACTTATAAGTACGGTCTCTAGTTGCGTCCATTTACCTATAAAAGCTTCAATTTTATCATTTTTATAGCTGAGTAATACTCCATTATATAAAAATATTACTTTTTCATCCATTCCTCAGTTGATGGGCATTTGCATTGTTTTCAAAACTTTTAAAAATATAGATCAGAAATCTTTGAGGAGAGATATGTGGACAACTATTTTACAATATCTTTTTGCATGACATATATTGTGACATATCACAGGAAAACTCTTATGATACTCTTCAGGACAGGGTACAATTTTAAAATACTCTTTGCAGCCCTCAGAATCAGACAAATACTTATTCACACAGAACATATTGACAATGGCCCACTAGAGCTCCGGTATTTATGTAGATTATTCTCACCTGGACAATTGACAAGCATCTGGATAATTGCTACAAGGGTAATTCTAGATGTCAGCTTTTCTTTTTTAACTTTGAAAGCATTTACAAACACACGCTCAATAAATTATAAACACTAACTCAAATGCTTTTAACATCAGTTTATTCGTTCGATAAATATGTATTACTAAGTGACAAGTATATGTAAGGTAATATAACAGGTGATTTCGGGGATCACATGGCAGGCTAGAGATAGATGGCCACGTTGCTTAAGAAGTTTGATAATCTAGTGGAGGAAACTTACCATGTCCACAAATAATTGTATGTTAATTCGGACCAGGAGAGGTGTCAAAAGGGATGAATAAACCAGGAGATATGGAAATGCAGCAGATGGAAAGACATAGTCTTACACATAATGAGTTTATATCAGAAGATAAGATGTAAGCTTTATCTTAATGAATGATGGCATTAGCGCAGGCAGACATGGGAAAGAAATGCTGTTCAAGTATGTGATTCACCTTTCCAATGCAGGAATCAGTGACCTACAATGAGATTTTAGTCGTTGCTTTTACCATAAAAGATCATTTAGACCCTCTTCAGCCCTTAACTAATGATCAGTCACTGAATGATCCAAAGTATAGAACACATATTTATATGAGTATCCTGCAGACCTTAGTTTAGCAGATGAATATTAAAGATACACATTATCCAGTGACTGTAGAATGGAAAGCAAAAATAAATCAGCCATGGATTAATAATATCAAAATTAAATAAAAAGTGCTCTAAAACGACAGGGGAAAATTTATTGAAGGATGTTTTATCTATTATATTTTTAATCCAGTAAACCAAAAAGGAAGGAAATAAATATAGAGTATCTCTAGATTAAAAAACAAAGAAAATCATTGGTATAAAAGAATTCCTCTGCATAAAATTTAACTAGGAAATAAGCACTTCAGCAAACAAAATGTAGCATCTTTTAAAGTACAGGAGTACAAACAATGTAAGATATATGATAAAAGTGAAGCTGGTAGCAAAAGAGGTTAACCAGAAAGAAAAGAGTACTCCAATTCCTAAAGAGAGAGCAGGAGATATTCAATGTTAATATTAACTATAAAAACCCCACTGTTTTCACTTTCTTATAGAAAATGTAGAAAAATAAAACTCTTAGAATAAAAAATATAGATTGTTCAAAAACATACATATGCATTATGATGTTTGGTACTATTCAATTATTCTTTTCAAAACAAGGGATCACTGGTCTATTTAACAAAAAGCTCATTGAAAATATAATGCATCCACTTGCTTCATATTCATCAATGCAGTAAGTATTGATGCATGGACCTTATTTATTCTAAGATACCTCTAAAGTAGCAAGAAAGAAACAGCCAAGAGCCATTCGGTAAACTGGGAAAGCCTTTACCTCACACTAGCATTTGCTTTTCTCTTTGAAAGTAAGAGTTTTATTTATAAAGCCATAAGATATACTAAGTCTGAGCTGTTGATACTTGTTCTGTATTCTTTGTAAATAAATTGCTTTTCCATCTCTGCCTGAGAACATGGGTGAGTATAAAAAGAAAATATGCATACAGTAGTGGTAATAAAGAAGATGCATAGGAATCTCTAAAGCCATTTGTGTTTAGCACATTTTCAATTATAGCCATTTATGAAATCCTTTTTATTGTAGCATGATTTACATAAATGAACGCACCTCTTTTACCTGTATGGTTTTTTTATACGTATGGAATCTGAGGGGTTATGAACAATGACTTTTAAGAACACTCAGTGCACTTGGGCTGCTAAAACAAAATGCTAAAAATCAAGGCTTTATTAAAAATCAGAAATTCATTTTTCACTGTTCTAAGATCAGGATATGTGCAAGGTCGAGTTTTGGTGAAGGCCCGCTTTTCCCTTCATTGACAGAATTTTCACTGTAATTTCTCAGAGTGAAATAGGAAACAATTATTTGGAGCCTCTTTTACAGAGTTGCAAATGGTACACTAGGGCTTCCCCTTCATCACCCAATCAGTTTCCCATATTTGTCATACTTGGGATACAAGTTCTGAGGAGATTTAAATGTTTGCTGAACAGTAAGCATTGTCTAACTGTAGTCAACAACTTTTAAGTTATATACAAGAGTGGAAGGGAACTGCAAGGTCTGATTACCTAACTCTTACCTCACAGCAGCATGTTTATTATTTCATATCATCCTAAGAATAATAGTAAAAAGAAATAGTGTTTCTCTTTTATATAGAGAGAATTTAATATCCAATATTTTTTATAATTTTTAAGGTAGAGCTTTGCAATAATTTTCTTAAGTTTGTTACTGTTAACTATTTATGTTTTTATGAGTACATGTTAGCAGTATGTAATGTTTATATTACTTGTGTGGAAGTGGAACATGAACATAGAACATTTTAATTCCCTTTTTAAATCTCCTTTTCTCCTTGCATTGTTCCCTCCATTTCCTCCTCCTCTCTTCCTCTTTGAGAAAGATCTCTCTCCCTACTTACTACTACCCACTTTTATTTTACACTTTATTTGTAACTGAAGTATCTCATATAAAAGAAAATCATGTATTATGCGTCTTATTTATTTAACTTACCATTATAATCTCATGGTGCATCCATTTTTTAATAAATGACTAGCGTTTCTCTTTCTTCATCGTAGAGTAGTACTCCAATGTGTATAAATATAACATTTTCATTATCTATTCATCTATAGAAAGACTTACAAGCTTCTCTCTAGATCGAGCTATTAGGAATTGTGTTGCTGTAAGAATGGATATACATGTATCACTGCAATATGTTGCCTATAACACTTTTGGGAAGATGCCTAGAAGGGAAAGATCCTAGTCAAAAGGAATTTCTAGTTTTAGTTTTTTTAAGGAACATCCGCACTGATTTCATAATGCTTGCAGTAGGTTATGTTCTCACAGAAAACAAGAAGTGTTCTTCTTCCATTCAGGCTTTAGAGCATTTAAAGAACTTTTTTTTAAATGTATGTAATCAGGGTCTACATGGTCTCCCTACACAGATCACTCTTGTAGTGATCCTTCTATTTTCAGCCTCCCAAGTGCTGGGATTGCAGGCATGCCACCAAGCCCAGTCGCAGTCACTGTCTCAGCACGCTCCCGGTGCAAGGCCAGCATGGCACAGCATGCCAGGGATCAAACCCTGGTCACTGAGCCTGCCTAAGCAGGTGCTTTATTCCACTGAGTGATCTGGCTGGCCCTGTCCGAGCATTTAGAATTATTTCTTAATGATTACCATTCTTTCTGGGCTAATATAGAACCTCAGTGCTACTTCAATTTGCATTTTCCTTTTTCTTTCTTTCTTTTTTTTTCTTTTCTTTTCTTTTTCTTTTTCTTTTTTTTTTTTTTTTTTTTTTT
>NDGM011215088.1:471-11230 GCA_002564305.1 Octomys mimax | reverse complement strand
CCTAGACCTGGCTTTCACTGTGTGAAAAGAAACTTGCTGGGCCACATTTGTGGTTCCCACCCTTGGTGGCACACTGGAGTCTTCTGGAAGGTTTTTTGAATGCCACTGCCTGAACCGCAGCCTCACTAATCAGAACTTTTGGGTATCAGGCCCGAGTCTTGGAATATTTAAGATTCTCAGAGTAATTCCAGAATGCAGTCACAATTAAGAACCCCCTGAACTGGCTCTATGATTTGTATGAAATTTTTTAATCCAAGATTTATTCCTTCCAGCGAAAGTCACCCTAAAACTCCCATGCATGCAGCAAATCGAACAAAGCCCCGCAGACAGAGAGCACGCTGCTGCTTGGCCCCGCCCTTCCAGACCAGCCCCTGGGACCCCGAGCTCTGCTCAGCTTCATTTAAAAGTCTTGGAGATGGAACAACTTCCAAGATTGTTTAGAGAACCAAACTTCTGACATCATGTGAGGACAGTCAACATCTGGAGCTTCATCTGCCATAAATATCCTCACAGATCCATCTTCTTGGTGAACCATGTCTTGACTGGCTACGGGTCTAGGGTAGACAAGCCCACGGTCAGGCCATTCAGCCAGCGACCCACTCTGCTGTGCTACGCAGGCTCTGTCCCTCTCAGGCCAACGGGACAGATTCCTTGGTGACTCTGACACAAGACCATGCACAAGGAGTGACTTTCTGGAACTATTATAGCCAGGGCTCCAAGGGGGAAGATGACTGGTGTCACACAGGAAGTTCAGAGGATCTATTTTGCAGCCTGCTGGGAAGCACTTCTGTCAGAATTAGGTCCCATTCGGGAGGTCCCAACTATAGAGCCATGTATCGAAAAGAACTTTCTCTTTGCTGCACAAGGTCAGTGTGGTGGCTGACTCTATAGTCATCATGGCCCTCTCTGGGGCACCCAGAATGACCTCTACTCCTGGGTGCATTGGAAAGGGTGTTTCTGGTGAGATTCGCCTTAAGCTAGTAAAGCATGTGGCCTGCTCGAGGTGGATGAGGAGGGTGGCACCCCTCACCCCACTGAGGGCTTGCGCTGGGCCAGGAGGCAGGGGAAGGCCAGGTGCAGTGCCTCTTCCTGCCTTCAACCGGGCGCTGGGAGGCGGCCTCTGCTGTCTGGGCTGAGGTCCCGCCTTGGGCTCCTCGGGGCCTCGGGCTTTGTTCTCCAAGCAGTCTCAGCACCAGCTGTCCCGGTCTCAATTCTGAGGCAGCAGGCACTGGGACTGTGACGGGTCGCCACTGTGCCAACCTGAAGAAGAGGCGCCCAGCTGACGTCATCAGTGTAGCTTGGGGGTGGCCGCACGGACTTACTGAGGACAGGAGGTCCAGCTCAGGTGTGAGTGGCACCAAGCCATCTGCCGGGATGCTGAATGGGATAACAAAGGAAAGAGAAGGCCGGCCAGTGCCATTGCCCCGGGATGCCAGCGCCAGGCATCCAGCGTGGGCTCTAGCCTCCCAACACAGACCAAGGGCTGTGCGGTCACCCCGGGTCTCCGGCCTTGGACTGCTCCTTCAGCTCTCCAGCATCAAGCCGCTCTTCTGCGCTGGTCCACACCTGACCCGCAGGCGGCCCTCATGCCCACACCTTGTCAATCATACACAGAGAATCAGAGTAAGACTGTCACTCCCTCGAGCCTTGGCCGTACAGGGACTCACCCCCCACCGCACGGAGCAGTTCCGCATGGTGAAGTTCTCCCTGCACAAGCCTCCTGCATGTATCTAATATGGACAGAGATGCAGCCGAGAGCAGGCCCGTGATCCCCACAGGAGCACATGCAGCTGGCAGAGAGATGACGGCAGCGACACAGAGACTAAGAAAAGCTGGCCTGGGCCAGAGCCAGGACCTGGCGTGGCGAAGCGATGGAGCGCCCACCAGGCTCCAGGGAGCGAGATAATATTTTAATGTAGTGTTTTCATAAAGTCAAAACTAATGCCAGCAATTCCGTGAAAAACAACACATGCGAATTTCAAATAAAGAGGAGATCCGCATTCCTGACTTCTTCAATTGCTGCCTCGGGATGGGACCGCAAGAGTCCTTTGGAGGGAGACAAAGGAAGCTCGTTGATCTGCCACCGAGGATGATTCCACAAGAGGAAAACAAGACGCTGCCACGCAGTAGCCGCGCTGACTGAGGCCCTTTCCAGGCCGCGCGCTTGGTCAGCACGGTCTGCGCGGAGCTGCGCGGCCTCCCACATGGGAGGCCGAGGTGACCACGTGCCTGTTGGAGAGACGCAAAGCAACAAGTATTTTACCCGAGGTGAGAGAAGAAAGTGGGGGGTGAGGGTCCTCTAGGAGCCAGCTGCGGGAGGACCATCAGGCCGGGTGAGGACAGCCCGCCCCCCGCCCAGGTGCTCCAGTTCCTGGCCAGGAGACTCCAGCTTCCCTGGCACACAAGCAGCCCCAGGGCAGCCAGGCGTCCTTTGGCTTTAACCACTGGACCCCACATTCTCACACCTCCCTGCCCCCTGGGTCTGGCCTGGGGGTCATGAATTTTAGGGGACCGCTTTCCATCCCGTACACAGCTTCTGTGACAGTGCCCCTTCATGATGATGACATCTCTGTTTCTGGTGACAGTGAGAGGGGCTGCATGGTCTCCATGGAGTGGAGCCCTGCCACTAGTGCAGGGCCAAGGGGCCCATCGGGGAGCTCGTGGCCAGGGCACACCCCTTTCCCTGGAGAGCCCCCAATCCCTTCTACCTGGGGCAGCTTTCAGCTGGCACTGGCCACTCAACCCGCACCTCCACCAGCCCTCCATCCCCGGTACCTGTGAGGAACCACATGGAGGACTGGAGGCCTGGGCAGCCATTGGAGGCCGGCGGGATCCCCGGAACCCTCAGAGCCACAGCAAAGCCTTGGGAACGCTGGCTGTGCCCAGCAGCATGAGGAACAAAGGTCACATCTGCTAGGGCTACATGGGCAGAGGGGCTGCTGGGAGCGTCTTCCAGGACACAGAGGCGGGCAGAAGCCTGCGGCCCTTTATGAGTGTTTGTCCAGCTGTGGGCCCGGCAGCTGACCACGCGGAGCAGCTGGGAGCCCACGCAAAGCCTCAGAATTCCGACTACTTTGAGACCTGCCTTACAATTACCAGAAACTCTGGGGCATGGGTTGGGGGATCCCCGGGGCAGGCCCTTGGTGGGAACGCCTGCCAGTGGCCTGGAGGACCTCAGCTGACCCTTGTTGTCCAGAACTATAAGCTTTTTGTGGCATCTGTAGGGATGTTAATTGCCAGCTGGCCTCTCCTGTCTGCGTGGGTCCCCTCACTGGTGCCAGCACCTGCTTCAGGAAGCCCTGGAGAGGTGGCACATGCCTACTGCCTGGTCTTCTGTTCAGGGATGAATGGATGCTTCTTCCTCTGGCCTGTGTCCTCCCAGCCTGGCTCTGTTCACTCTGGCCATCCTCTTGTGTTCTGATCTCCTGGTTGGAACTGGTTTCTGGGGACAGAGAGGAAGTGGGCAGCTAAGCTCACGCCCTACACGCGAGCCCAGCACACGGCACATCTGCTTCCGGGGCTGCAGAGCAGTTGCCTTGGGTCTGGTTACGAGTTGGGGGTCTCTGTCAATAAAAGGAGACAGGGACTGGGGGTCCCAGGGGCCTCAGCTGGGGTCTGCACCAAAAGTCACAAGGGCTTTTGTGGACTCTGGACTCTGAGAGGGAAAACATATGGCCACTGCCGTCTTCAACTCCCACTTGTCCTGGGTCCCAGGAGAGAGCAGTGTCCACATCCTGTCCCCTTGTAGGAGGCGCCAAAGAAAGACTTCAGGGTAGACGAGACCAGGGGGCCCCGGCGCGCTGTTGGACGGTTGCAGACAGCACCAAAATACTCAACTTGGATTTAAGACAAAGTGATGAGACTTATGAATGGCTTGATCTAGGACTTCCAATTTCTGAGTTCACAGAGGAGGCAGGAATACATGCAGATGCTCGTGAACACCATTGGTGGAAGCCAAGACATAGAAGCCACTCGAGAGTCCATCAGAAGGGACACTGGACTCCCAAGCTGTCAGCTGAGCCCTAGGACATGTTGGAGAATGCCAGGCCAAGCTGATCCTGCCCACACCTGCACCCCAAGGACCCCAAGGTGAGAACCAGATCCACGTCCCCGTGTAGGGTAGGCTGTGAGTGCATGCGCATGGGACCCGGAAGGCAGTGGCCAAGCAGCTGTCACCCCTGTGAGCCCCCAGCTCTGCACCACTCATGCCTGTCTGCGACCTGACAGCCCCTCTGGAGGGGTTCTGGACTTGGCCCCCCGAAACTATCAACTGGGAGATGGCCCGCCTCTGCATCTCTCTGCACTCATTTGCCCAGAGCCTAGAAGACCAGGAGCAAAGCCTGACACTTGGAGACTTGCCAAAGAGGGGCTCACAGCGCACTGCGTGTGACAGGTCCGCAGGGAGGAGTCTGGGGCCAACCCTCACGCCAGCTATCTGCACTCGTGACCCTGGGTGAGAGAGGACGGCTCCCGGGGCAGCCAGTACCAGGTGCCCTCAACCCCCTTGCAGTGTGCTCCAGCTCAAAGGCCACAGCAGGCAGGGCTGTGGGTCGGCGTGGCCCAGTCAGCTCTCTGAGGCCGGTGCACTCTGTGGGGTGGGGCTTAGAACACTCACTATACCTTGGGAAAGCCATGAAAAATAAACCACACTTGTTGGAAAATTATATTTACACACATATAATACACATGTATGTGTACAAACATACATATGCAGGTGTCTGCATTATTCTACACATGTATGTGTCTGTGTGTACAGACACATGTACAGTTAGACGATGATAGGTAGATAGGTAGATAGATACATGCATTTACAATCAAAGGCACGAGCTGGTCACAGTAGGCACACAGCTGTCATCCCCCCGCTCTGGGAGGCTGAGGCAGGAGGAGTGCAACTCTGAGCCCAGCCTGGGCAACTTGGTGATATAGTGAGATTCTGCCTCAAAATAAAAAAGCGTTGGGGATGGAGCCTGTGAGGGGCCTGGGTTCAATCCCCCCCCTTTTTTTTAGACATGAAAGAGCCCTTTGTGGTGGGAAGGTCCCAGCCATCCACCCCAGCCATGCCTGGGAGACTCCCTCCCAGACCCCTCTGGAAGCACCATCCTCCTGGGTGCCACATGGGTGGAGGGAGGGAAGGCTCTTCAGACAACGCTGCCTGTCTCTGTGAGAACTTCTGCAGTGGGTGTCCAAGTCTGTGCTGTCCAGTACAGCAGTCGTCACCCACGGGTGAGTGCCACGCAAGTGAAGTGTGGCCGGTGTGAGGAGTCTTTTGCAGCCTGGCTTTATTTTAGCCAGTTTCCCCAGTGGAGAGTAGGGTGTGCAAGAAGGGTTTCCCTTAGCCTCCACACTCCACCGCAGCTCTGAGCCCTTGCTGCCCCCCAGCTGCACAGGGCCCTCACCACGGCCCTCTCTACTCGGGTCCTTCCACGTCCCCTGGCCACATCCCTGCCCTCCCCCTGCACCTCCCACCTGGCCATCCGCGGGCCATCCCACTGTCCCAGCTGGCTCCTCTGGTGGCTGTGTCCTGCCCCCAGCCTGCCCCATCAAGACAGAATGCAGGCAACCCCACACATCCTTGGACAAGGCAGGAGCAGCAACTGTTTGCAGAGTAAACACCAAGCAACAGCTCGGGCCTGTGTGAGCTCAGCCCACCACATGCAGGGGTCCCCAGCTGCCCACATCCGGGCAGTGGCACCTGGCCCTGGCGTGCAAGCTGCCCATTTCCAGCACCCTGGCTCTGGCGGGTGATGGACGGGGAGACACGGCCCCCTTGGTGACCAAACCTGTTGGCCTCCCCAGACTCCCTGGAATCCTCAATTTCCCAGCCTGCGCTCCAGTGTCTGCGCTGTCTAAGAGGAGCTGGCTTTCTATTTGGGAGAGATGATCTTCCTCCACAACGCCCGAGTGCGTGTCCTAGGCCACCAGCCATCTGTCTTTCCTTGGAGCTTCCCTCTCTGCCTCTTGGGACCCCGGCCTCGCCTCTGTTCCCCTAGGGGTTCTGCCTTCTTTGGCTCGGGGTGCCTGCCTCTGTGACAATGCGCAGAGCTCCCAAAGTGCCAATGAGGCCGCGTGCTTCCTGGCGGACGTGGCCCCACCTGAGCCGCAGCACCCAGCCGCCGAGCACGCGCCGAGCAGCCAGGCCCCTTCCCGCCGCCGGCGCAGGCTCCATCCGGGGCCAGACGGCCTCTGTAAACCTCGAGAGGCGTTTAGATTTCCCTCTGCCCAGCTGACAGCGGGTTTACAGTTTATAATCTGGCCTTTGTAAAAGCATTTGTCAGCCCGGAGCCTCCACTTTCAGCCGACCACCCACGCCGAGGGACAGGCAGGAAGCGGCCCTCAAGTGCACCAACCGTCCACTTGGAGGCTGGCTGCGGAGCCGCAGGGTTCAGTCACAAAGGGGGACTTTTTTGGCATTATCTACTTCGCATCTCTGCAGCGAAAGCAGCCCTTGTTTATACGAAGTGATTCCTGAACGCTAAATTTGGAAATTGTACGTATTCCTCTAATCTGCCAGGCCCCCGCGCAGGACGGGGCGCCCGGAGAAGCCTCGGCGTCTCCAGCCAACCTCCCAGTGTGATGGGGAGCCTGGGCCTGGGGACCGGGCAGCGGCCGGGCCTGGGCAGTGCCCGCCCCCACTCCTGTCGTCGCCAGGCCGCGGTTTCGCTCTTAAGTGTCTGTGTACAGACGTATATAATATGGCTCCCTGGGGCCGCCCGAGGCTCTCTGGCAGCACTGCAGGGCTCCAGGCCACAGGAGCGGCCGGGCAGAGGAGGAGGAGGAGGAGGAGGAGGAGGAGGAGGAGGAGGAGGAGGAGGAGGAGGAGGAGGAGGAGGAGGAGGAGGAGGAGGAGCAGGAGGAGGAGGAGGAGGAGGAGGAGGAGGCCAGGCTCAGAGCACCGGGCTGCTGTGGAGGCCGAGGGCCAGGCTGGCATGGGAGCGGGAAAGGAATGCGGTGCAATAAGTCACACTCAGGCCTTATCTCTGCTGCTCGAAGACGTTTTCAAGGGAGGAAATCACACGGTTTCAGGCAGCAGATAAAGGAGATGGAGGCGGTGATGGCTCAGCAGCAGAGCGGCTCCCCCGCGGCCGACCTGAGCGCCAGCACTGGAATCTGGCCTGGAGCCTGCCTGCTGCCGCTGCAACCTCTTATCACGTACCAGCTGCCTCCCGAGGCTCAGCTTCTCCTCCAGCACCCCGGCTCTGCCCGTGCAGCACCGGCCTCCTCCCAGCCGCCAGGCCTTCCCCTGACAGCCGCCCCTCGGGTGGTCTGAACTCCGCGTGACATCACCTGCAGGGAAGCCAGGCCTGCTGGCTGATGGGGTCGCAGAGGTGGGTGCAGAAAACCACGGCACAGCTTTGCAGGGACATGGCTCTGTCTGTCTCCTTACCTGGAGCTGGGGATATTCCTTTGCAGTCCCCAAAGGAGGCACTGCCGGGCTCTGGGGCCTGCCCAGCATGGGTAGCAGAAACGGCTCTTGTGTCTGGGGCTGGCGCCACGTGCTGGGCCACTGTCTCCTCTCCCCAGTGGGCTTCTCCCAAGCTAAGCCTGAGGCAAGGGTTCTGCTACAGGTAGACTGCGAAGCAACCCCAAGACAATGCCGGCTGGGGAGTGGGCAGGCGATCCAGGGTCAGGGCTAAGTCCAGCACGTTCCCACCAGGACCTCTGGGGAGCAGTAGAGAGTGTACACCTTGGACTGTCCACCCTAGGAGCCAGCCAGCTGGACAGCACCCACTTTCCGCCATCGTCGTCCATTCTCTGGCTGTTGTGGACAGGGCAGCGTTCATACAGCAGGCGAAGCAGGACGCACAGCTGTGGTGCCACTGGCATCCAGGTTGGCCTTGGCAGAAATGGCACAGGAAAGGACCAGAACAGAGCCCAAGCCAAGTGCCCCCCTGCCCCCGCCGGACACAGAACCCTCTCTGGGCTGTGGGCCTTACTGATGCAATGTATGGGTGTCCCCAGTTCCCCAGAGACCCAGGTGTCGTTAGGGTTGCTTCCCCCTGCCACGTGTTGCACACACCCCTGCCCCAGAGGCTAATGCGACACCTCAGGTTGTTATAACCAAGGCTGTTGGTAATGCCCAGGCTATACTGAGAACCAACAGAAGCTTGTACTAAAACATACTTTCTTCTCTAATAATGAAAGGCCCTGTATATAGGAGGCCTGCAGAGACCAAGTTTCCCTCACTGGCTACAAGGATGTTGTGTGGGGCGGGGTTGCTTACTCCTGCTGAGGTGCAGGGACTAGCCCCTTCCTGCTGGGTTTGAGAAGACGCCCAACTTAGAACAGAGGCAGAATCCATAAGCATCAACAACAAGCAGATCCCAAAGCTAGGAGATGAAGGTGGAACTCACTCACTCAGTCATGGACTGAGAGGATGTTGTGGTGGATGGACTCCTGGTGGGCAACTTGTTACACCCAGCTGAACTGAACCCGCCCGGTGCTGGCGTGGGAGGCCACCTGAGGGGTGCTGCCTGCAGCATAAGGGGCAGAACTGGAAAGAAAGCTGTGTAGAAGCTGTAGGGAGCTGATGGTTCCCCTGGAGGAGTTTGTCATGCTGGGTCTCTTAATGAACTCAGCTGTTTTCATTGTTGAGGGAGCTCAGGACCTGGCTGTCGCTGAGAATGGCTGTGCTTCACTATAGTGAGCTCTGGTCCCCACTCAGAGCATCACGTCCCGGCTCCAGAGGGGAAGATGGTGCACTGCTCAGTCTCCTGGAGAAGCCCGCTGTGCTGGCTTTCCTGGCGGGAACTTGGCTTCACTCATCTTTGGAGGAGCCGGGACCTCACTGTTGCTGAGGATGGCGGGAGCACTTTTCAGCGGAGCTCTGGTTCTTCCTCTGAGCGTCGCTTCCTGGCTCCAGTGCAGACCCCTCAGCCTGCTGGCACAGATCCTTCATCCCGCTGGCACAGACTTTCTAGCCTCCACCGCTGACCTGTGGACCTTCCCAGTGGAGATCCACGAAACAGGCCTGCATGAGATGCTGTCATGGGCTCTTAGCCTGCAGGTGGACTCCTGGGGGGCAGGATGTCCTGAAGACCTGTGATGGGCTCCAGGTCTCCAGCTGGACTCAGGCAGGACTTTGCTGTGGCATCCAGGCCCGCAGCTGGGTTCTTTGGTCTTTAGTGTATGGACAGATTTCCTGCACTCTTTGTATATGATTCTTTGAGTGAGCCATTATAAAATAATCTTATGAAATATGTGTCCTGTTTTGTATTGTTCTCCATGCAAAGCCCCAGACTACAACTGAGGGTTTTATACAGCTATTCGTTTATACAGTGTGAAATCATTTTAAAGCTTTGAAAAGACAGCTTTCCCCTAATCTGAGAGTCCATTATTAATAATTATCATCCCTATAACCTTTTATGTTTAAAGCTCTCTAGGGTCCCGTGTCCCCACATCACCCATTCTCAATGCACATACAGACAGATACACTGACCTGCCTGCTATTCCAGAAACTGGGGGTGTTCGGAGCGTCTCCCACGTTTTTCATTGAGCAGCAGTTCTTCACATGAAGACTTCCACAGAGCCCCTGTGGGTGAAGCAAATGCTTAAGTCACTGTTTTGCTGGAATGTGGGCACAGGCTTCTGGGTGAAAGTTCCACCTGCACACCTGCCCACGGGGTCTTCACCCCTCCCCTCCACACAAAGCCACACAAAGCCAGAGACGAAGTGAAGAAGCATGAACTCCAGCAGCGAAGACCAAATTCTGACCCTGTGCATGAGAAAAGATGGCCAAGGGATGCCACGTGACCTGGCCCACATAAGTGAGCACAGACGGAGGCCTAACCATGCTGAGGCCTGGCTCCCTTAACTCTGCTGCCCTGAGAACCACGGCTTCACCGTGATGTCCGGTAGAGACCGGAGGGCCAGCCACACACTTGGGCCAAGGGGACCCTAGAGCAAGGGACTTGCCCTCTAACCAGCTTGAAAGGATTTACCTGAGCCACAAAAGACTTGATTGCTGCCAAAAATAAACTTCTACTTTCTTTAGAGGAAGTTAGTTACATCCAAAAACTCACAATAGTAAGCGTTTGCAATGTGTGACACTCAATCAAAAATTACTAGACATGTGAAAGCAGTGAGATGGGACCCGCAAGCAGGGGAAAACCACTCAGAAGAAGCAGCCACGTGTCGCCAGTCTGGGCCTGGTGTGGGTGAACGGTAAGCAGCTCCTAAGAACAGACTCAAAGACTTAAAGGAAAATGCACACATAGTGAAAAAATAACCAAAAGATATTTTAAAAAAATCAAATTGGCTGTGTAGAGCTGAAAAGGCTGCACCTAGAGTGAATGTTCGCTGGCTGCTTTCACAGAAGATCAATCTCTGCGAAGTAAGAGATGAACTTGCAGGCATAGCGAGGCAAACTGCTAAGTTAACACAGCTCTACGGGGGCCACGTCGGCGCTGACCATGCATAAGCTGAAGCTCCAGGAAGAGGGACAGATGGAGAAAGGGAAGCAGAAAAACACTTGAAGAAGTGATAGCCAGGGCCTAAGTGCCCGCCTGGCAAGTGCAAGGTCCTGAGTTCAATCCCCGGTACCAAAAAACAAAAAAACAAGAAGTGATAGCCAGAATTTCCCCAAATTTGATGAGTGTAAATCTGCAGAACCATGAAGCCCAATGAAACTCAAGCAAGATAAACACAGAAAGCAGCAGCATCGGGCCAGGGGTGTAGCTCAAGGGCACAAGTGCCTGCCTGACTAGCACAAGGCCCTGAGTTTGGTTCCTGTTACCAAAAAAAAAGAGAGAGAGAGAGAGAG
>NDGM011215085.1:0-10447 GCA_002564305.1 Octomys mimax | reverse complement strand
GAGAGAGAGAGAGAGAGAGAGAGAGAGAGAGAGAGAGAGAGAGAGAAAAGAAAGAAAGAGAGAAAAGAAAGAAAGAAAAAAAGAAAGAAAGAAAGAAAGAAAGAAAGAAAGGAAGAAAGAAAGAAAGAGAGAAGGAAAGAGGGAAAGAAAGAAAGATTTAAAATTATGATCCTGGGGCCTTAGCTTTGCAAGTAAGTGGGACTGCAGACATATATTGCCATGGCCTACTAGATTGTTCTTAATTTAAACTCACAGCAGGAAAAATGTATTAGCCACCACTACCTTCTTTATAACTCAGATTTTTGTTAGAACTTTATGGTCTGTAACTCAGGCATTTATTCAAGTTCATAGTCACTGATCAGAGGAGCTCAGAGAATACATGTTTTTAGCTTGATGCTAGAATGTATTTTCCTTGCTGAAAGAGGTGGCTAGAGTCACCAAACTAAAATGATATTTTAGTTCTTACAAAATTAAATTGTTCCCTGATTTAGCACCGAAGTGTTTTTCCTGTGAGATAAAGTAGTTCCTCTTTCAGTCTTTTTCATTTCTTTAAAACCAAAAGGAATTAATTGAAGCCTGGACCATTTGTCTTTCTTCTTCTGGTGGTTTGTCAGAAAAGTCAAATATCTGTGGGGGTCCTTTCAGTCTATCTTTATGTGTTGTCAAAACATGGGAGGCAGAAAATTGTGCTAAGACTCCCAAGTTTTTTTTTTCTGGTTTTGTTAAAACCTGATTCTCTCAAAAGAAAACACAAACACCACACACACACACACACACACACACACACACACACCAGTTGAGGATGTACTTCAACCTCAATATCTAAGGATAATTTAAGAGTTCAACTTGAAGTAGGGTTAAATAAATGAGTTCTTCAAACTTTCTGTGACTCTAAAGTATTTCAAGTCCTTATGTACCAACACTAAAACATGTGGAAGGTGGTAGGACAGTGGATATGCATTGATTAGACATGAAAAATTAAACTCATGTGTATTTGTGAACTGGTCTCTGTCTTTTTTTTTTGATAGTTATGCTTTAAGAAACAAGTATTTAATTTTTAAAGAACTTGAATGGCCTTGAATTATTTTTGAGCAGCTGGAAATCTGCAATGACATCAAAGGTGTTATTACTCCTACATGGCAAGGTATCAGGGGGTTTATGTCCTTCCAGTTGATGTTAATTCAAAAACATCATTTTTTCTAAACATACACACATATATCCATGCATGCAGGCATACAACTACACATATATAGAAAAAGTTTTGTTTTTCTTTCTTCTTTCTTTCTTTCTTTCTTTTTTTTTTTTTTGTATCAGGGATTGAACTCAAAACCCTGTGCTTGCCAGGCAAGCACTTACTCTACTGAGCTATCTCCCTGGGCCGAAAATGTATTTTTTAAAACAACTTTTTTCCTAAATTCAAGGGCTATGAAAAAGATTTAAGTGCTCCTTTAGAGGAATTCAGTTCAACAGTGCAAATATCTGAATTTATTCTTGTTTCTACTTCAAAAGATAAGAAGGGCAGAGAGGAGAGTTTGCCTGTTCTAACTAACAAGACAATGTTACTAAATACATTATGTGACTTAAATCAAAATGGCATCTTTTAAAAAATGTGTCTGTATAAAATGTGTCTTCTTTTTGCTATAATTCAAGGGCCACATTGGCTGTGTCAGTATATTTTTTGTTGGTTATAAGGGTCTGAATTTTTGCTTGACATTTCTGAAATAAATACAGCTGCTGGAGCACTATATCTGATTTAGAAAACTGACTACATTAGAAGAAAATTAACCTTTTCAAAAAGCCACTGTTCTAAGGAGTGACTTTAATCAAATGAGTTTTAAATGTTGTACCTGCATATACAATTTTTGGAGAGATTGTAATTCCCTAGTGATCTATTTTTTAAAGAAGGAAAAAAATCAAATGAATTATGGAAAATGTAAGTAGGAAAATTAAAAGCAGGGTGATAAATGGAGCTAAATTTTGTTGAAACTGAAATTTTGTTTTAGTAATTTCAGGTTCAGAAATTAATAAAACTGATTTTATTATGGGTATTTGGCTCCCTTCAAAAAATATAAAGTGTTGTAATATCCAATAAATTACATGTTCTCATCAAGAGACCCCCATGATACATTTATTTGTTCATTATTTACTATTTGACAAGTACTTATACTATATTAAACACACACCAAGGGAAAACCTGGAAGCTCTTGCAGAAAAGTACCAGATCTATTATACAACAGACAATTAGTTTTTTTAAAAAATTGGTACAGAGTTTCACTACATAGCTTAGACTCATCGTGATCCTCCTGTTTTCAGCCTCCCCAGCACTGGCGGATTACAGGCGTAGGCCACCATGCCTGGTCTCAGTGTCCAGCTCAGCATGCCTGGAAGTGGGGCCAGCGTGGCATGTGGTACAGACAATAGAACCCCAGTCCCTGTGCTTGCCTATGCAGGTGCTTAGTCTGCTGAGCTACCTTGCTGACCTGTCACATTACTAAAACATTAAGCATTCTGTACATATAGGAAACATTTGAAAGAAAGCTATCATGCAAATGATATTTTAGTCTACAAACTCAACTATGTAGAGTATGTTTATTTTACTCTTCCTTTTATTTAAACCCAAACAGCACCAGGATATCCAAGTTCCCACCTTACCAGATTGTGGAAAATTTCACCTCAGACACTTTTGGGACTCCTTCTCACTCTGAAGTCAGATCAAGATATTGGGCTTGTTATAGAGTGACTTGTTTACCCCCCAAAAAATATGTCAAAGTCCTTGTCTACAATGCCACAGAATATGACTTACATAGAAATAGTTCATTGCAGATATAAATATTTCAGATAAAGTTTCAATGGAATAGCGTGGGCCCTTAATTCAATATGACTGTATCTTTTTAAGAAGTGAGATAGTGAGAAGTTAGTCATGTGACCATGGGAGCCAAGATTAGAGCGATGGATCTATAAACTAAGGATTGCTGAGGATTGCCAGTTTCACATCAGATGGACCAGGTAAGGATGGAGCTTCTGTACAGGATTCAGAGGCATCTTGATCCTCATGACCTAAATACAGATTTCTAGCCTCAAGAACTATGAGACCATAAATTTCCACTATTCTAAGCTACACAGTTTGTGGTGCTTTAAAGTGGAAGGCCAAGGGAACAAATACAGGGCCTTGTGCCATGTGAGGTGTTGCGGGGGAGGGGCCGGATGTCTAGCCTTGAACTGGCTACACACAGGGTGCTAAGTAGGGGATGGTGTATGAGATTCCTCATGCTGGTGGGTTGGCTTTTGGGTGGGGCACTTGACACTCAGATGCTTTGTAAGAACAGGAACTCAGTCAATCCCTGATTTCTTTTCCTGGAACCTCCAGGGTGCTCACTGACTGTACGACTTTGCCTCTCCAGGGTATTGCAAAGCAAGGATGGCATTGCCATCCTCTTTCTCTTCCCTAGCTCAAGCAGAACTTTTAGTATTTGAGGGAATAAACTTTGTTTTCTGTTGCTTTTCTGGATTATCCCTTTCTTCTTTCAGAATTTATATCTGCTCCTACCTTTCCCTCAAGTCATACATATTCTCCCAAGGGATTAGAATTTTGGAAGAGAAGGGAGGAAGTCTTCTCTGCTTTCCATTTCTGAGCAATGAAGCCACAAATGATGGAGAACCTGATACAGTAGACTGAGGAAGAAAAAACTAGAAAATACATGGGGAGCCAGGCATAATGCTGCACATCTATAATTCCAGCTACTGGGGAAGCTGGGGCTGGATGACAAATTCAAGACCAGCCTGGACAATTTGGCAAGATCTGTGTAAAAGAAAAGTATTTCAAAATGGACTAGAAATGTAGCTCAGTGTGAAGGCTCTGGATTTAATCCCCAGCACCAAAACCAAAGATAAAAGGAAATGCAAGAGCATCTAAATTGATCAAACTATTATCAAGTAATAAAATTATTAATAAGGTTATATTAAATTTTTCAATGGGTTTTTAAACTACTGAAATCCTGAGAATAAATTAAATTTAGTTCTGCTAACAAATTAAATTTAGCTTTGTTTAGCTGGGGCTGAACAGAGAGATCAGGCATCATCTTTGATGCACTGCTTCAGGGGAGCATTAACAAGTCTTTTCAAGATTCTATATTAGGAATTTTTGCATGAAGAAGTGACTGACTGAAGTATATGCATGTATTACTGATCACCAGGTGATGAATATATTGATTTTTTAAGACAGAAATGAACCAGGCACAACAAATGAAGAGCTAGTTATTTTCACATTCTGAGTCAGTGATTTCCAAGCTAGCTCAGAGCAGTTTAAAGCTTTTTTCAAAAATATATACTCAGACATCAGTGCTGGACATTGCCTTCTGGAGTAGGGCCAGGAAATCTGCAGCTTTAAAAAAAATTCCTGGATGTTTTCACCAATTTGGAGAGGTACTAATCTAAAAGATAGAATTAATTTAATGATCTCAGCAATAATTTTAAATGTATATGTATAGACAGTCCACATATACTTAAATGTCTTCTATCATCTGAATGACCTCTGCCCTAGAAGAACTAGTTCAATATGCAACATTTACACGTGTTTTACTTTGAAATCTACAACTGGAATTTGAAAGGAATTTGTTAGCTTTAAATCTTTACTACTGTACTATCCAGGTGATAGGAAGATTTCTTACCATAAGATAAAATGAGCAACTGAGACTTTTTCTAAGTGAAACTGAAAGTCAATTATTGGGATATTTCTAAACATTCCTTAGCTGAACATATTTAGCTATGACCTTCCCTGATACCACAGGTCTTTGAGTGTCCACTAGTGTGCGGTTGAAACTGTCCACTCTTCCTAATGTTCTTAACATCATTAGTATGTACAGTAGTAATCAAAATATTGTGAATCAAGCTACTTGCTACTAAAAAGGGCCTGTTTTCCATGGAGGGCTGTTTTTAAAATACCTGCCCACGAATGTCATCTGTGTCAGCAAATACTACAGGTAGGCACATGAACGTGTGTGTTTAGAGAGGTGTGCCTGTCACTGGCCTTCCTGAATTCTTGGCTAAGATATCATGACAGTCAGGCACAAATGTCGACCAGCACAGGAAGAAACTCAGGTGGATGGTGCAACTGCATGTGCCCTGGACAGTGAGATCCAGAGATTTAAGAGGACAAAATAAAGTCTTCAGGTACTACTTCAATCAAAAGAATATATACATATTAAACAGCACCTAACCAAAATCCTGTCTGATTAATTGCATAACAAGAAGGAATCCTTGTTTATTAAGGGACTCAGTGTGGAGCTCAGCCCAGAATGTACAAGTGCTGATGGGAGGGAGAGGAAAGGAAAGGAAAGGAATGCTCACCAAGCAAACCAGCTGGAGCTTATCTCTTCCCCAGAAGTTGTGATACTGAGGATTGTTTGTGTAAGGGGTAATAAAACCTGGCAGGCCAGAGCCCACTCAGCTGCTGGCACATGTGTCCATGCAGCTTGTGGGCTGGCTCTGGGTCCTGCACGTGGGGGCCAGAGCAGTTACCAGACCCTTAGGCCAGCTGCGAGGATAGAGTCAGGGTGGTAGAAAACAAAGTAAACATTGACAACAATATCAACTTTGACCTCAGCGCCAGCTTCTTTTGTCCCAGCTCCTGACTCCACATGATGCGATTTGTGTGGACAGATGCTAACTTTTGGGAAGCAGCAGCAGGGTGATTTGAATCGCTTGTCTTCTGATAGGGCCTATTTTTTCCTCCAAGTTTTCCAGCTAAGTAGCTTCTTTGCTTTGGTTTACTTTCCTCTTTTGACTTAAATCTGTGTCCGCTATTCTCCTGTAGCTACTCTGTTGTGATTCAGGTATAATCACTCATGAGAAGAGTCAGGACCTTTTCTACAAAATGTTTCCAAGGAAGTATTTCTGAAAAGCTTTGGCAAAACAATTCACCATAAGTTACTCTTCCCCTGTGGCTGCTTCAGGGATGATTGGAAAATAGCTTGGTTTGAAGTATATTTACGTGTTTTCATTCAGTTCCTTAGGGTTTTAGTCATAGCCTGGTTCTAAAATAATTTGTTAAAGGAAATTAAAATAGTAACAATTTCCTCAGTGAAAAGATTAATATATTTTAGGCAATCCCATGTTACTCACTCTGGATTTTATCTGTAAATAATGGGGCTGTTCAGAGTGGGGGCAGGTTGAAGGCTGCGTGGGCTGTACACCCAACAATGCAAGCTACACTCTTACACTGTTTTCTTTGCGTTGTGACAAAGTGATTCACCTTGCTCGTGGGGAAATGAAATGTCACAGAAAGGGCTGCCAAAATTAGATTCATACAAAAAGAAAGACAAATCTATAAAAATCAGAAAAGCTGGTTACTCTGGAAAGCTATTTTCTCATATTAGAGCTGAATATTTAATTGGTTCTTGACTTTACCCTGTCCTGAGTACGTCACATACATAACAAAGTTGCCTATCTCCTTTGTCAGTCTCAGGCTGTGGTCTCTTTCAGCTCTTTCAGTTCTTTAAGTATTAATTCAATATTTCTAAATCACATGTTTAGACTTCTTTTACTTGGTTTTTCTTTTAGATATCATCTGGCTTCTTGTTAATCATGGAGAAGGAGCATTGGCTCTCTTAAATACCCATTCCTCCTCTCCATTTCATTATTTCCAGTAGAATTATTGCTTAACTTCAAGATAGATGAAAATGGTTTGTGTTGTATGGAATATGATTTTTAGTCACAGCTGAGTCACAAGGTATACTCCTCTGGTTGCTTTCCTGTTGGACTCATTCCTTCTGTGAATGACAGTCTGGTTGGGACTGCTTGGTTATCTGTATACATATTACTAAATCCTCCCTAACTCCCCATGAGAAGAAAATGTGTAATAGTACATGTTCCCATACTAAGGGAGTCTAGTTATTCTCAAGGCCTGCTACTATTCTAGTTTGGAAATCACATTTTAAGGTGCTTGGTACCTTGTTTCCTCACTTCTAGTATTGGTATTGAGTAATCCCATGGTTTTGGCGCCTTTGAGACATTTTCCCTTTTTAGATTTCATGGGTCTGTTTTAGGACCAGGGTACCCTGAGATAGCTTTCTTCCTGCCTCTTACATCTGTTCCCTGTGAATTTGTTGCCACTTTTTTGTTTTGTGACTCCCCTGTCAGAGACTTTATTCAGTGGCCTAGAGGGCCCTGGTTTTCTGCTTAGATTTCACCCTGCCCTGGGAGCATAGGGTGGGGAGGCAGCAGCTGGGCTTCCCTCAAGCAGAAGCTAGCAACCTGAAGCCCACAGGCAAATCTGATGTAGTGCATTTTTGTATGGCTCCATGGGGGATTTTTATATTTTAAATGTTGAAGAAAAGTACAATAATGACATTTTGTCCCACATGAAACTTCTTAATTTTTATTTCAATTAACTTTTTATAAAGAACAGAGAGAATGAATCTTAGTAGCTGGGATGCCTATGGGAGGGAAACCAGCTGGCACTCTCCTCCAAGGGGTTGTGCTCTTCATTAGAATGTTTCTGACTTTTTTGTAGCCCTGATACCAGCCAAGAGAGACTCCAGGCAGCATTACTACTGGGAAGTCCAGTTACCATGGTCTCTAGCCTGCATCCATATGAATTGCCTGAAAGACAAGCACAGTGATAGGGATGCTCTGGAAAGAAAAATACTGACCCAGACAGTCACTAAGCTTTACCTGAATTTGCAAGTCCTACACGAGCCTTGTGGGCTGCTCTGCTTATAGATCAGGATGTGAATACTAAAATATGTACTTCTTGGGATTGGGTATCTCAGCCACACAAGAACTAAGTGATCTTGCAGGAGGAGTCTAGGGCCATAATTATAACAGCTTCCAGGGAAGTACTTGAAGAAGGCAGGATTTTGGATATTGACATGCAAATTGCTTACCACCTATATATTTTTTTAAAAATTTATTTTATCTCTTGATAGGGAGATATGGATTCTTGGATAATGTGGTATATATAGTGCTGCCTTCCTGAGTAATATCAGGAATCAAAATTGCCCAGAAATGTGATCTGGAGGTACACAAAGCTGTCACAAGTTATCTTCATCACAGCCAGGCATTTCTGAAGGTGAGCATTTGCTCAATTCTTTCTCGTATTCTGGGGAAAACTTTGAGTACTGGCTCCGAGGTGCCACTCTGATGCTCCCAGAGCTCCAAGAAAAGTAGCAGAAAATTGCAGACTTTTGAGGATATGAGGGTGCTCAGAAGCTAAAGTTGCTTGTATTTCCAAGATAAACAGAATCCTTTAAAATGTTGATCCATCCACATCACTGCACTAAACAGAGCAATCCTGTGTTTTCCTATCACATTCAGCACCAACCCCAAGTTCCTGATCTACTACATGATCTAAAAGGCCCTGCATCCAGGGCCTCTTCTGTCTGTCTGCCTGCTTTCTCTGCTGCTGTATTCTTTCTTCACTCTGCCCCACCCTGGTCAGCTCCTTGTGCTCCTTAAACAGACAGAGCCTGTTTCCTTACCAGAATGTTTATATTTCTTTCTTCTGACTAATGCCCAGTTTCCTCATATCTGCACATGACTTATTCTCTAATTCAGGTGTCATCTCAGATGTCAACTTCTCACCGCTTCCTGACCACCTTCTCCAAAATAGTCTCCACCCATCACTCATCACTGTGAATCTCTGAGAGCTGGGGTTTGGTCTGCCAGACCCAGGCATCTCCCTCACTCACTTTCTCTGTACAGTTGAGACTGATCCCTGCAAATTACACCTGAAGTCTCTGCCAATTGCTCTCCAGTTAGATTTGATCAATGAGAAATTTTACTCTTCAGAGCAGGGGAAATAGAAAAAACTTAGGCTTCTTCCCTTTTTCTCTTTTGACTGGCATCTCCCAAAATGAGTTCATCCAGTCCATCGTTCAAGCATCTACAAAGTAACCTTAGCTTGTGGGCATTAATACAATTATTTCTTTCCTTGATTCTGCAAATTTCAGATTTCCTGTGTCCCCTTTCAGCATTTATGACATTTTTATAACTAATTCCTCATATTAGATTATGGGCTATGGCTTATTAAACTATTGTTTTTTCTGACTGGATCTTGACCTATCTATCCTACTACCTATTAAATTTTATTATTATTGGGTTTGTTGTTTATTTTCTGTCTCCTCCACTGGAATTTAACTTCTGCAAGGGCCTCAATAATAATGCTTGAGGGCTCTGAAAGACATTTGAACCTGATATCAAAGATCATGTATTCCTACTTTCTCATTTTCTAGGGGGCCAGAGAGAAGAGTTGTCATGGGCTTTTCCTCAAGGATAGTGGAGATGGTTCACAAGGGTTCAGCAAGGCAGAGCCTGGGACAAACGCTGAATAAACAACTCTGACTTGTCTCTAAAGTTCTTTAGTATACTTCTAGCTTTAAAGAGCGATATCCAAGTTCCACTTCTAGGAGCCTAGTGAAATTAATGAGAACTAAACCTACAGAAAAGAAGGCACACTGTGGGATATTTTTGAGAACATCAGTGGAAGGAGCCTGCAGTGGGAGCAAGGAAACAAATCTGTGCTAAGCTAAGCAAGTGGGAAATCACCTAAAAATAATGAATGACATTGTATACTGTTACACAATACCCTGTCCTTAGCATATTCTATTATTAACTCTAGTATAAATATATGAATATCTAAATGTATAAAATTATATTAAGCTACATATTTGAAAATAACAAGACTAACCACATGCTCTATAAAAGTTGGGAAACTTGCTTTTTTCTTGAATTGCTGGCTAACTTTTAACAGAACAGAGCAGTGATATGAATAAATGAACAGGTAAATATTAATTACAGACCCCTGCAAGTCCATAGAATGAGTTTACACTTTAGTAAACATAGGAATGACAGATGGGGATGTAGAATGCTTTCTTGTCTTCACACAGAAGGCTGTGTATGTATGATTTGCTCTTTGGCATACGCTATGTTGTGCTTTGGATGTGGTAAGTCCTCCAAAAGGATGATCATGTTGAAGTCTTGGCTGTTGACAGGGCTTTGGGAAGTAATTGGATGAGGACTCTAACTTCATTAATGCTATAATGAATTGATGAGATCAATTTGGTGCCATTTTTTGAGTGGAGCTTAGTGGAATCTCTTCCACTATGAGATACTTAGTGGAATAGTCTCTATGGACACTTAATGGAATACTCTTCCATGTTAAAGGGGCTGTGTCCTAGGTACTATATCTTTTCCTCAATTTCTTCCTTTTGGGTTCTGTCTTACTCTGTCTTCTGGCTGCTGAGATGTGATCACCTTTCCATCACCATGTCTTTCTGATTTGATGTCTTCCTACCACTAGAAAAGAATGGCACTGGCCAACTCTGAAACTGTAAAACTTCTGAAACCATGAGCTCCAATAATTCTTTCCTCCTGTATAAAAAGTAATGCCATATTAATATGCTGAGCTGTAAAAGGCTCCAGTCAACAACTTCTGACATTGCCAGTCCTA
>NDGM011215080.1:6664-32017 GCA_002564305.1 Octomys mimax | reverse complement strand
GGAGTACATGATCCCATGGCTTTTGTTTTAAATAAGATGTCAACCATTACTCATGTTGGTGGCTACTTGTGTACAGTTATAGTAATACTGCAGCTCCCAAACACTTCTGTTTACAAAAAATTTGGTTCACGAATAGTTGGAAAATACAGTAACTAAGACGAAAGACTGAGTAGATGGGCTTCTCTTAGGGGCATGTGCTACGTCTGTGTCCCTGCAGCCGGTGTGGGTCTTGATAAGTGGGGACACCGCAGCACCTGCTTCCTGAGCTGAGCACAGCTGGTGGAGCAGAGGCCAAAAGCTCCCCCCTTCTGTGTCCTCCGGGGCCTAAGGCAGAGAGCAGAGGTTGGTGAGCTAGGGCTGCTGGACCGGATCTGCCCTGCTGCCTGTTTGTATACAGCCCGGATACCAGGAATGATTTTTACATTTTTTAAATGTATGGAGAAAAGACATAAAAGACCATTTCATGACGTGAGAATCTTGCATGAAATTCAAATCTGAATGCTTATAAGTTGGAAAACAGTGGAGCCCATCATTCCTGTAGTGCCTATGGCAGCTTTTGTACCCCAGCTGCAGAGGTGAGGAGCTGCCAGAGTCCTGGTCGCCTACAAACTTGGCACAGAGCTTGCCAGCCCTCAGCATAGGTGGTGCACCCTGAGGTGCACCCTGGGCTGGAGCTGAAGACTCGGAAGAGACAGACCCTGTGGTGTCCCATGATTGAGCTCTGGGTGTCCCGTGTCCTCATCTGTAATGGGAAGGGGGGTCTCACAATCGCCTGCCCAAATGTCCTGTGCTCCTCCTGCAGTTGTGCAGCCTTTTTCTGCTCTGAGTGCCAATTCCCTCCTTGCAAATCTTCTGGCCCCAGCAGGTCCCATTTGATTTGTAGCACTCCAGAGTATAAAAATAATACCTCCACCACTTTGACAAGAAAAGCGATTTTAATGCCTTGCATGTAAACAGTTTTACTATTTTGCATATTTTATATTTGTAGAGTAATTCAGTGTTTAAAATTTAACACAAAACGTTTTTTTGTGGTTTTTTTGAATGATGGATGAATGTGTTCATCAAGGAATATATTCAACAAGGAAACCACTTTGTTCCATAAAACTTCTTGCAGGCAATTTGTATCTACAGAAAGACATGTGATTTCCTTAATCAATTTGTTGTGTAAACAAGGAGAATGTTCATATTTTTTTTTCCTTTTTAGAAAAAGCATTTTATGGAAAGAATTGTGTTTGCAGAATGGCATGCTGTTTGTTCTGGTTTTAGGAGATGTCCTAAGGAGAGGTGCTGTCTGTCTCCAAACACAGGGTGACACTGGGCATCCACTTGAGAATACCAAAACTGCCTTCCCCTGCTGTGGATGTTCACGCTGAGTGCTTTTTATTACATTGATCTTCATGTGCAGTCTAAGGGTAGCACAAAGCTGCACCTGACAAAGGCCAGAGGGACAAAACCAAAGGAAGAGAGTTTGTGTGAGGAGTGTGTGTATGTGTGTATGTGTGTGTATGCTTGTGTATGTCAGGCACCAGAGAAGGCCAAGGAATCAGAGGTGGGCAGAATACAAAAATGCAGGAAGAGAAAGCAGGGATGGAGAGAAAAGCAAGGGTGGAGGGTGGGGTGGGTGGCTTGGGAGGAGAGGGGCATGGCAGGGCGAGGCCACAGGGAGCAAAGGGAAGGACTAGAGGGTGGTTCTGGGTGTAAGCAGCTAGATGCAGGAGCTTAGATTAAGGAAGTTAAAGAGGTTTTCATGAAACTGCTGAGGTTCTGGTGGGGTGGATGGAGGATAGGGCCATCCGTAGTCACTTTCTCCTGCTTTGTCTCCAAGTCTGCTCCTGAGCCACAGCCCTAGGTTCAGGCAAAGTCTGGACTCGGAGTGAAATTCTTTCATCCATTGACTCATGTAAAACAGCTATATTCAGGCTGGTGTCCCTCATAGGACGCTATGCCTTGTGCGCTCACTGCCAACGATGCCCTCAGCTGCCTGTACAGAAAGCCTTCTTCTCGACTCTGAGGCCCTTCTTTCTCTATCAACCCTTCCCTGCTAGCTCCTGGCTGAAGGCTTGGAGAGGGGGCATGGGTTGGGGAGACGGCTGACTTCTGGGTGGGGGACTCAGGTTTCAGGGTACTGGCAGGTGAAACACTGCCCAGAAGAGCAGCTGGGGTATAAGACTTCTAGGAACCCCCTTCTGTGTGACCCCATAGTCCCAAATATGGCAACAAGGAAAACCTGTCCATTATTGGAGGTCCAAATTGACCAGGTATCTCTAGTCTACTAATTGGCTGCTCCCCTTGTGGGGCTGTGCTTGGTTTACACTTTCCTGGGGCTTGGCATCAGGAGAGAAGGTAGCATCTTCCTCCATTAAGGCCAGCAGTCTGGGGAGAGTGGACATTTGTGCTTAGTTACTTGTATGGTTTCTGTGTGTGCCTGGGATTTTAATGTCTGTGTGCTCTGTGGTTTAGTATTCATCTCACTGTTTTGCAAAGGTGTGCTTTCTTGGATGATAATCGAGAGGGCCCCAGTATCTGTGATTTTCCTGCCTGTCACTTTTCACCTGGGCACATGTTAGGGGTGGTCCTGACAGAACTGATGGCTCCATGTTTTCCCAGATCACAGGGCCTAGGGCTGTGCCTGGGGTGGGGGGTGAGGTGTCAGTCCCCACTGCCCAGTGGCATCATGAAGCCATGAGATGGCCAGGATAGCCAGTGTCACTCCTAGGGGACACCACGTGTTCTCTGACTGCTGTAGTCCCTCACCCTGTCTTCTGAGCTACTGGCAGTACTCCTTCCCCCCAGTTTGATAACTAATCTCCAATCTTTGCTGGGTCTCACCCTCTGTCTCCTATTGCCCCTCTTATCTGGCCTCATCCTCTCATTGTTTGTGCTTCCTGAGTACTACAGGTTGTTCACATGTGGCCCCTGCTGTCCTAACACTAAATGCGGCAAGTGTCTTTGGAGCTCCGCAGCCACTTTGCCCTCCAGTCCTGCAGTGGCTCCCAGCCCGCCCTTCGTGGGAATGTGCTCAGCCCTGCTGGCCGCTGTTTTCTCACTGCTGGTTTCTGCTCTGCCCCCAGCTTCCTGCTCTCTGCACTGTGCAGCCTCCTCCAGGCCATGATCCTGGCTGCTCCTTCAGGTATATTGTTTACGCGGGCCCCCACATCCACGGATGGCATCATACTCCAAGTCCTAAAATCTTAGCGATAATGGAAAATAAAAAGCACACGTGACCTTCCCTTTCAGATACTGGCTTTGTTCCACTTGTAAAGTACCTACCTCATGCCACATGTGCACACATGCACATGTAGATGCACACACACACATGCATGCATATGCATACATATGATCTTTTGTGTGATCATATGTGTATCAGAACATATCAGAACATATGTGAGAATTAATCCAGCTTGACTGACTGCTAATGATGGGGCTTTGAAGCCAGTGTTTGGCTGTGCTTTAGACCGAAGTCAAAGATTATCACCTTTGAAGGCAAATCTGACATTTTAACAAAAAGAGATGTTGTTGCCATCTTATTGCAGATTATGAGTAGTAGTCATGTAGAAACTTGCTATCTGGTTAGCAGTGGCCGTATCTGGGCAGTGTCCCTGCCCGGTGCTCCTGTGCTCCACATGTGACAATCTGTGACATAGACAATGCCTGTTTGCAGGTGACCTTGGTGGGGCACAGCATACCCCGGGAGTAGTGGCCTCCTAAAGCTTTCTTCTCTTTTTTTTCTGTTGTCCTTGTCTTCTTACTGTGTCTGCATTGACAGTGATTTATGATAGACATTGTCATACAACTTGGGAGGTTTTGCACCTTATTCTTAAGGCAACAAACTTGACACAGTTGGCTATTAATTCATTTTAGTAAAGACATGAAAAGTCCAAATAAGACCTTTTTTGAACGATACATGAGGTAAACAGAAAAAAAAAAATTACATCTGAAGGCCAATACCAAACAGTTCCACGGAGATAGGAATTATGATGTTCTCTAATAGTCTCTTTCTTCTGCTTATTTTATTATTATTATTGGCTCTATTCACATCTTGGCTTAGAAAGAATCTAACAGTCTTTGTCACACTACCAAGTCAGTGCCTTCTCTTTCAATATTTGTGTCATTTCCCGTTTTTTAATATTTAACCATTTGTTAAAATTCTTAATAACTTCTTCTGCACATAAATTTTTGTGCCCATAATTAATAATTTTCACCATATGCTCCTGGATCATCACACATGTCATTCCTGCAATGATGCTTTTCTAATATGACATGTCTGATTGAATGAATCGAAGCATCCATACATCCGCACATGTGCCATGATGTCAGGGTGACCTGGGTATCCTGTGATCATGAGTCATGGACAAGCTCCGGAGTGCTAGAAATGCTCTTAAAATAGCTATTTGACTGTCTGTCCTTTCAGAGGCTGAGGCCTGCGTCCAGAAGCTAATGCCAAACCATAGGTTTTGGGCACATGGGGTGGTTGAAACTGACTTTGATGGACCATGACAGATATGTTTGGGTAAGAATTTGCATCCTGTTCTATTAACGCACCCTTAGCATTTTCCCGTACCATTGTTCTTTGAAATCATATTAAATGGGCAAGCGAGTTTTACCTGCCTGGTCATTCCACAGTTAGCAGCTTTTGTGTGTGTGTCGCAGGTGTTCATTTGTTTGGGTCCTGCTCTGTCTCTGGACACCACCTTGCAGCTGGGCTCTCTGTTCCTTCCCTGCACACTCTTAACCAGCAGAAGCCCCTGCGATGTGGAAAACTGGGTTCCCTATTTTGCATGGGTGGACTCTCAGGTGCTGGGGGACAGCTCATGCCTCCATGAGCAGGCTCTCCTCCGAGTAGTGCTGGTTTACCTCCTTCACCCCTTCTGTTCTCAGCTGTGGAGAATCAGCCCTTGAGCCCTGCACATGCCTCTGGCCAGCAGCCCACCAGTGTGTTTCCTCCTGGGGCCTCCCTGGCCTTCTCTGGGCTCCTGGTTCCCTGGGCTCAGGCCTTCAAAGGCCGCACTCTAAGTTTTGGCCCAAGCTCTCTCTCCCCTTCTTGGAAGCAGTCCTGCCTTGGGACATGAGGATTCTAATGCAGGCATTGCAGTTTGGGTTCTGCATGGCTGATGGCCCCCACCCTGCTCTGGTGGCCGGTGGCTGTCAGGCTGGTAGACTGGCCCTAGTGCAAGATGGCGTGTGAGTGGATGTGGCATCGTGGTTGGACCTTGGTTCCTGCATTGCCTCTCCCAAACTGGGCCACGTGGACTGTAGTACCTTGGACAGTAACCTCTACCTCTCCTTCCCTGGAGCTGCTGCTTTCCTCTTTGCTGGATCGGTGTTGTTTCTCAATTTCATAACGTCTGCACGTAGGCGCCAGCACCGCAGCAAACGAAAATGGAGTTGGAGTGCATGCACACATGTAGGCCCAGGGGCCGGAAGTCTGTGCCTCCGTCACTGGCAGAGGCAGAAGTCCTCTCCCCTTGCTACCTTGGGACAGGCCTGTTCACTAATGCTGGAACCCCTTGCCTGCTTAGAGGGACCTTGGCCAACCCCTAAGCGCTGTCCAGTTCAGAGATAGTTAAGGAAGCAGTGCCCCTTTTCCTGGATTTAGTGATTACCCCTTCCCATTTCTGTGGCCTCTGGCCCCGCTGCAGAACCCGAGGCACAGCCTCCTGTGGGTGGGGCATTGTGGAGAGTCACACACAGCTTGTTATGGCCTGGCCAGGACCTGGGCCCAGAGCCCTGAATGTCCAGGCTGATGATTGCTCTGTACGTTGCTCTGTGAAATTCCCACCCCCATGACGATCTTTGTGAAGCCGCCTGTCCTGCCTCCCATCCAGAAGTGGAAGGGACACTCCCTGTGTACATGTCAAGAAAAATCTTTCCTGGTCTTACACGGAAACCTTTTGGTAAGAAGCTAGATATTTTAAGCGTGCATGTGTATGATTGCACAGGAAATCCAAGGAACGGATTTTTCAGAACCTAAGCAGTTAATGTTGGAAATTTTGCTGCAAATAAATTGATCAGTATGCAAGACAGTTGTCACGGCTGAATCATGGTCCACAGTTAAGGTAAACAGATCTGTGATGACATTTTCTGAGCAGAATACAAATGCAGCCACATTTCCTCCCAGAGGTTCCTGACATTTCTTCTACTCGGAGAGCAGATTCTGCTAAGAAGGTGTTGGTCACAAGGAAGAAGGATCTTTGTTTAATCCCTCTGAAAAGGTACGGCTGTGCTATTTGATGTGCTTTCAGGGCAGAGAATTGTTCTCAGAGAGCTGGATGTTGGGGCGACTGCATTTCTTTGGTTAACTGCCTCTCCTCCTCTCCCACCCATGGAGAGAGAGCCTTTTGGCTTTTTATTTATCTGAACGATCATTGCACTATCATATGTGGTCGCACATATGTGAAAGTTTGCATGCCATTAGTTTTTTCTCAATGTGAAGATCAAGGTATGAGGCTCAAGAAATATTTTTCTTGTTTGAATTCACATGGAAGAGTGGGAGGCGCAAGATGTCTCTTTTTCATGTCCTCCGCTTCTTTTCATCTTACTGCTCTCAAGTTTCGCCATTTTCCAGGCATTTCCTCGCTATGCCTTGCTATAGGAATTCTGCACAGTGTGTCTGCATTTGAAATGTGACATGGTCTGTAGCTGGATGCTGCTTCCAAAGCCGGATATGTTTTATTTTTTATCATGGTGAATCTTGCAAAGCCCTCAGCTTGTGTTTCTTTTAGAATGAGTTTGCAAGCCCACTGCCACCATGCTGAAGGCATACAGTGGGAAGCGAGCTTGGGGTAGGGGAGATATTGGCACTGGGGTCCGGCTGCTGTGGACGCAGATGTTTCTGTCTGGGCACTTGCTACTGGCTATGACCAGGGACTTGAGCAGAGCGCTGTTTGCAGCAGGAGATGGGGGTTGCAGTTGGGGTAGAGGGCCAGGACAGGACACAAGCAAGGGGTCTGCTGTGTGAGTCTGCTAAGCAAGTCAGGAGCAGGTGAAGGAATGCATTTTGGAAAGAGCATCTTCTTTCCTGTGCTCACTCCTGCCCTGGCATCCTCAAGGTCGACTGCAGATTAGCACCGGGTGGCTTCCTCCAGGAAGCCTGCGTGGGGCCTTCCATTCACCTCCAGTCTCTCCAGCAGACCCTCCCAGTGTGAAACCACCCAGCCACACGTCTGCGCCACACCCCGTCTTGGACCTTGTCTCTAACTGTGCCACTTTAGCACAGCCCCTGGCTCCAAATGGAAGCTTCACAGGAGCTGCAAGGAGCGCAGACAGGCCTCTATGCCCTTGTGGCAGCCCCAAGGGAGGGAGGAGGGTCCTGCCGGCTGCGTTTCCTAATTGGAGAATAGATGGAGAAACTGAGTCAGATGGTTGTAAGGTGAGGACCGGAAGCAGGTTCCTGTGGGCCCTGGCCCTTGGGATGCAGGGAGGAGAAAGGCGGGTGCTCACGCCCCTGCTTGCTGCCATGCCCAGGCACTAGCCTGGGTCCTGGGAGAGGCACACAGGCGGCGGTGCATCCTGTGCTTCAGATGCTTTCTGCCCTGAGCAGTGGAGGAGGATCAGGTGACCAGGGCTTTTTAGAGCTTTCCCTTTTTGGGCCCCCAATGCCGACACACTGTTATTCGAGGCGGTGATGTCATCTCCTTCCTCTTCATGGCGCCACCATTCTTTCCTTTCCACTTCTCACCTGGGCACCCTTGACCAGCATGATTTTCCGGAAGCACAGGTGTGGTGCAAAGGGGTCCCAGGGGCCTGCCTGAGTGACTGAAAGCAGGTGTTCTGACAAGTGAGGTTGGAGTTGAACCTGAACAGGTGAGGAGTGAGCTGGGGAAAGCATTTTCTTGCTGGAGGTCAGAGCATATGCAAAGGCCCTGAGGTGGGATGTATGTGTGGTGTGTCTGAGGCTGGTGGGGCAGTGTGGTGGATCCTGTGGTGGGGGAGAAGGCGAGAGGGATGCGGCTGGCACTGGGTGATTGGGACAGGGAGCTCTGTACTGTGAGAGACAAGGAGCACACCAAAGGACTTGGGGCTGCCTGTCCCCTCTGTGAGGGCAAAACAAGAAGATGGTGGGCATGAGGGCAGCTGCAGCTGGCCAGGGTGGGGAGGCTGCAGGAGGTGATGGTGGGACTTGGAGCAGCACCAGGGTCATCCTCAGAGGTGCTGTAGATGCCCCGTGCCTGGGAGAAGGAGGAGGCTGTGCCAGGCGTCTGGGCTTCACTAGCAGAACCACAGTGGGCAGGGGCTGGTGGGGCTGAGGGACAGGAGGCCAGGGACAGCGCCGGGAAAGCAGGACAGAGGCTTGAAGCCGAAAGGCAAGAGGTGGCAGCAGAGGATGAGTGCCAGCCCTGCTGTGGCCCTGGGGTAACGGTGGCTGTTGGGAGGGTGTTAGGGCTGTGTGACAGGGTGCTCATGTAAAGGAAAGCTCAGTGTGTGCTCCATGCAGTTAGTGTGTGTGTGTGTGTGTGTGTGTGAAGCCCTGTGTGGTGGCTGGGAGGGGTATGGAGGCTGAGCAGTGGGCAGGAGACTTGGCTCAGCACTGCTGTACCTTCAGGGCTGAGACCTGGCCTGTGGTCCCCCACCCCATTTAGGTCAGCTGAACCCCAGAGCCACAGAGAGACAGCCTGGGGGGTCACATTCCCCAGGCGAGCACTGCGGGAGGGGCCAGAGTGGGCTGCCACACACCCTGCACCCGTGTGAATCAGAGCCAGAGGGCGAAGCTAGAAGTAAAGCCATTCCTCAGGGTGAGGAAGTCACGGTGGGCGTTGTCAGCACCTCGAGTGGGGGCGTCTCCACCCGTATGTACACATGTGCTTGCTCTGTGGGCATCACATAGATCCTTTGGTCACTTCGGTCCTCATTACTGTGGAAGGCTGGGACTTTACTGTCCCTCTTGTATAAGTAGGAAATGGGCACAGGGCTGGTAGGAGCACAGGGATTACGTAAACATCACACACGGGCACAAACATGCACACAGTGTCTGTTTAGAAAGACATACTTTTCTTAGAGAAAACTAATAGGGGAGAGGGAGAATCACTTTTAGCAAACATCAGGAATAAATCATCTTCCATCTTCACAGTAGCGATGTTTTCCTTGTTTGTAGATGAAGGACCTGAAACCTAGCAAGGTTTAGTAGCTTCCCTGTGACCCAGAGCTAGATCGAGGGACTGCTGAGTGTGGGCATTTCCTGAGTACCGTGCGACTCAGCCCTCCATCTGGGCTGTGACCAAGTCCCAGTGTTAAGGGTGCCCCTTGTACTGGAGTGGGGTCTGCCGGGCCACCTGGCCTTGCCCAGGCACTGTAAGGGGGTGAAGATCCTCCAGCGGGTGGCACCCCTGTGCAACCCTGCTGTACCATCCTCGCTGTGTGGCCAGGGCATGGTGTGGTCTGCCTCTGAGGAGTGCCCTTGTCACATCTGTCTCACAGATAGGTGGACACAAAGCATAGTGAGGAGGTGGCAGGTGCTGGGGACACAGGTGACTCTTGTGTTGTAAGTCAGCTCTTCATTGCTGTGACAATACCTGAAGAAAACAGTTTAGAGCAGGAAAGGTTGGTTTGGGTTCAAGGTTTCAGAGGTTAGTCCATGGTTGGCTGGCTCTAGCGCTTTGGTCCTGGGGTAAGGGCGTGTATGGGGGAAGAAGAGGGCCAGGGATGAATTATGCCCTTCCAGAGGGTGTCCCTGGCAACCTGCCCCTCCATCCTTCCCATCCCTACTGGACATTCAGTTATGGAGCAGCAGTGGCTTAACCTGATCTCATGAGGCCAGAGCCATCACAGCCTGGTCGCTTCCCCAAAGCCCCTTCTGGACACTGTGACTTGGGGAGCAGGCCTGGTGCACAGAGGGGGGAGGGGGTTAGGGGGCATTTCGTGCCCAAACTGTGAGGGTTCTTGTATCAGTCGTTGTGTAGACAAAATTTTCCCTTCCTGTGAAGCCAGTCTGTTCTGCTGTTGGACATTCCCACTATTACAGAGAATCTCCCCTTCCTTGGCTGTGTCTTTCCATTCATTACTTCTGGCTCTTCAGCTACGTGTGGTTTCTACTGTGCCTTTTATGGGAAACAGCTTGGAAATATTCATTATTCTATTTGTGATCATTCTATTAACACATCACCAATTAACATTAAAATAACACATGACCCTTGGGGAAAAACTCCAGGGTATTCAAAAAAGAAAAGGAACTTTTGGGAGAAAATAACCATCCATTGTTCTTGAACTAGCTAAGCTCAATACAGTATACTTTTACTTGTCAGCTGTCTTTTACACACACACACACACACACACACACACACATTGTGCTCGGACTTTCTTGTGAGGCCTGAGCCCTTTAGTGTGTCTTGATTTGTGGGGCTGAGCTGTCCTTGAAAGAAGGCTGTCTTCTTTATAAAAAGATTTTAGCTATAATAATTTTACTATTCTCCATAAACTTAGCGTTTGTAGTTGGATTTTGCCTTAGCAGTTACAACTTTTCATGACATACCTAGTGTCTGAACCTACTATAATAGAAAATTCACCAACCATTGAATTTGATTTTGGTATAATTCTGTTTCATCCACCAACCCCCTCAGCACACATCAGGTACTGGCAATTGAGCCATGGGCCATTGTCTTGTACCCTGGCTTCCTGTACCCCAGCTTCCAGGTGTGACTGCAGCCACTTCTCACTCTGTTGGGACCTGAGGTGTCCTCTTTGTAGGGATTGAGATGGCCACCCTGTAGTGATTTCCTCCATCAGTGCCCTGTGCCAGTTGTCCTTTTCTTTGTTTCTGTGTGAGATTCTCCCTGGAGTAATCCTGCAGGCTCCTCCCAGGCTGAATCCATCAGTTCCAGCTTTGCTGTCCACTTGGTCCCAGGCCCCTGCCTTTGGGACTGTCACTGCTGACCTGGTGAGGGACCTTGCCCTGGCCACCTCCCCTGGAATCCCAGGGTTCTGCTTGTGTGGACACCAGTTAGAGGAGAGCTGCAGGGTTTGTGAAGTGGGTGGCACTGTCCCAGGAGAGGCCCCTGATGGCACATGAGGCTCCCTTTGCCAAGGGTGATGGAGGAGCAAGAGTTCATTTTGTTTCTGTGTGCATTTTAAAACTGTCAGAGAACACATTTAACCTTTAAGGTGAACCTTTGCCTCATGGATTGCATCTTCTTTTTCATTTATTTAGTATCTAGAATAACTATTTTTAGTTATCAACATGGCATTCAGAAAAATAAGAGAGCCATTTCTTAAATAAACTTCAAAAAGCAGGCACGGAATAGATTTCTTGGGCAGCCCAAAGATTATCTGTCTTAAACCTGCAGCTCCTTCCCATTAAACTCAAGGACCATGCAAGCCTTGCTATCATCATACTTTTAATTACTGTCCATTGAGTATTTATTTTATTCCAGGCACTGTGTTAGACTAATTTTTAAAACCATTGTGCAAGGCAGTTGTCATGAAAGTTTACAGATGGCCCTTTGGCCTAGAGTGTCTGGGGCACTCTAGTGGCCTAGAAGAGCTCAAGCTGTGATGTCACAGGCCTTTGTTATTCACTATTGCTCAGAACATTGTGGACAATGAAATAAGACATGAAAAAGAAATTAAACCAGGAATTACGCAAAAGGGGGAACATAATATTATTGTATGGCAATGACTAGCATTGAGGAGCTTAGGAAATTCAGAGGACTTCATGAAATTTTTAGCACAAATAAAAGATTTGATGATCAGATAAAGGGGTTCTTATTCGTCCTCAAGAGTTATTTTTATTTTTTTAGTGAAATGGCAGGAAACATAATAACCCAAGAGACCCTACATAGGCATGGGTATTTGGCAGGGACAACACCCAGAACAGCAAAGGGGGGCGGTGCCTGTGTGAGCTGCTGGTCATATCAGTAGCTCATCAGTACCATCTTTGTAGCTCCTATTGGTTAGAAGACCATCCAGGAAAAGAGTCCAACCGTAGCACAGCTGGGACACAAAATGCCTAGAAGTAAACCAAACAAGAAACTTGCGAAGCCTAGATGATGAAAACAAAATCTTTATAACTTAGTCATGACTCCTTTCAGCAATTGTCATACATTAGTGGTTGAAAATTCACCGTGTTAGACTGGGCATGGTGGTAAGTGCTTGTAATCCCAGCGCTGGGGAGGCTGAATATAGGAGCATCACTGTGAGTCCCAGCTGCATAGTGAGACTCTGTACCAAAGAAAAAAGAAAAAAGAAAAAAAAAAAAAAAGGCAGTTCATGATAGTGTAAAGTCACAGCATGCCCTCAGAATAAACTCATAGGTTCAAGGAAAAAAATTTCAAGGGTGTTAAATTTTATATTTTAATCAAACTAAATCAAAATTTAAATAAAAGAATGTGTTAGAAATAAGTACAAAGAATTCTGGGAGGAAAGGTTAGTGAGAAAAACTTTCAACACAAAATGTACTATGTAATAGGGCAAGCCTAGAGAACTAGATAATTGACCAAGAAATAGTCTAGAAGTGGGCACTTTTTAAGTATAAAGTATAGAGTGAGGGAACATAAAAAAAAAAAACTTATGGGGAAAAGACTCTTGAATGAATGGAATTGGGACAATTGATCTTGTCTCTTTAAAACTTTCCTATTATTAAAAAAAAAATCCAGCCTGAGAAGTGGGGACGTAGCTCAGGGGTAGAACACTTGCTGGGCACGCCTGAGACCCTGGCTCATATCTTCAGCACTACAAAACGGAATCTTTCCACATGAAAAACAACCAACAGATTGGAAAAATATTGTAAAATATTTTCAGGAATGACACTGCTCTAATTTGCTGGAAGAAAGAGATCATACAGAGAGGAAGGAGAGCTGAGCTACCCTGAGTCTCAGTAGAGGACTGAGCAGAGCCCCACAAATGTAGTTTATGAAAGAAACAACAGGACCCGAGCCAGCTGGCCCTCAGGAAGTACTGTGTGACATGCGGCATGGGAACCTGCTTTCCCCGACAGTGCCTGTTTTGTCCCTCTGGGGTGTGTGTGTGTGTGTGTGTGTGTGTGTGTGTGTGTCCCCGTGTGTGCGTGTGTGCACATGAGTCCTATCTTTTTCACATCCATGCATTCTCATTTGCTTCCCTCCCGTGTCCCAGAGCCCTGGCCTCCTCGTAGCACATGAGATCTCATGCGAACACTGTGCTTCTCCCTGAGCTCTTTACATCACAGACTGTAAAGTCCCCCGAGGCAGGTGCTCCTGTGTCCGCTGTCAGCTCCTACACGCTGCTTGTGCCTGGCTGGAAGGCCTGGGGTAGGCGTGGGGGTGCATGGGAGGAGGCCAGTTGTGGGCCCTGCGGCACACTGAGGGAGCAGGCGAGAGAGATGGAGGTGACCCCATGGGGGCTACCCCCTGGCCAGCTGTGGTCACCTAATCCTTCTTTTCTTGCACCCTGTGTCTGTCTGAGGAGAGGATTGGATCCTCAGTATCACTCCTCCATTGCTCTGCCAGGTAAGGTTTTGGAGAGCTCTACTTTCTGCAGCCTATATCAAAAACAAATGTGAGTTTTGTTTCCCCAAAATAAAATTCGATTGCCTGGCAAGTGCAGGGTCCTGAGTTCAATCCCTGGTACCAAAAAAAAAATTCGGTATCCTCTTTGCCACGCTATCTATTGCCTTCCAGCTCTGGCCTGGAGTATAATTGGGACCAAGAAGGGTGAGCCTTTCTAGGTGTGCGGATGATTGCTGAAATCAATTGCAGTCTGAAGTTTTCTTAACCTCCAGGGGTGAAGGTGAAAAAGTTGGCCTAAAAATACTAAAACTGCCAAGCTTGATATCTCATGCCCATAATCCCAGCACTCAGGAGGCTGAGGCAGGAGGATCGCTTCAAGTTCCAGACCAGCCTGGGTGATGTAGTTTGAGGCCAGCCAGAACTGCATGGTGAAAGCCCACCTCAAAATACTGAAACCAATGTTGTGTGGAACTTTAGCTCAGCAGGTAATAAATTTTAAGTATCTACAGTTGGAGACATTTTTGATACACTGAGTCAATCGATTAAACTATAAAGGACTTCTTGGTACATGTTTAGTGAAGGTTGGTCTCCCCAGGAAAGAGGCTGTGTGCTCAGTTTTTTCTAACCTCCAGGGTTTGACTCCATGGGACTTTTCCCTGGATGACCTGGGGGGATTGCTGTTCCTTCAGAAGCTGTGGCTTTCATTTCCCCTCCTGTTTATTCTAGCAGGGATTGTGCTCTTCATCTTTGGATCTTCATTTGTTTTAACCTCTGTGTAAGAAAAAATATAGAAACATAATGATAAAGCTGTGAGGTCACACTGTTCCCACTGAGCGGCTGTCACAAGCCACTTACGGTCTTGGCCTACAGGGAGAGGACTGTGAAGGGGGACATTTTTCCTTGGGCACTAATTGTGTGCAGTGGTTAAAGACAACAGTCTTCAGAGCTCTGTGAACACTGCAGAGGCTGAGTTTGGGTTTTGTTTATTAGTGTTGGAGAACTCCTCCAGGGGCTGTGAGTGGAAGACTTTGGACTGACCTTCAGTTGTGTTTATTAGCCATGGTGTCTTTGGACCTCACTGTGGACAGCTGTGCTGTGACTCTGCTGAGCGGGGAGGGCAGGGCAGAAGCCACACACCGCGCCGCTCCCCCGGCAGCCTGGGCACTGATCTCTGCTCGCAGCACCATGTCCCCATCTCTACTAGTGTAGCTTCCTGGAAACCAGGATGCCTCACACGGCCTTAAGGAGCTTCCAGAAGCACATAGTATGGACACTGTTGCCAGGATGTACAGAAAATGTGTCCTCCTCTGCGTCACCTTCTTCTTTAGTATTTATCATCTGGGTAGGTAGAGTCAGGGGCCTGAGCCCCGTGTGGTTCTGGCTCGCCTGGCTGCCTGGCTTGATGCCTTCAGGGCACCAGGCATGCCATCCTTGTTGTGCATGGGGAGCCAGGCAAGGCTTCTGAGCCCACACTTGGGTGGGGACAGGCTTTCTCCCTGAGCACAGTGATGGGACGTGACAGGGCCTTGGCAGTGCTGCTGTGGGGCTGTGACCCCTGGAGGTGACACCGTTGTGTGTCAGGGCTTGGTAGCAGCAGCAGCTCCCCCAAGGACTCCCTGTGCTGTCTGGGTGCCTAGCCATCTTACCTGCTTCCAGGTGACCTGAGGCCGGAGTCCCTGAGGGAAGCGGCACTGGTTCCTTTTACTGTTGATTTGAGTACTAAGTGTGGGATGAAGGGTCCTTTCCAGAGGAGAAAGGGGTGCCCAGAGAGGGAGGAAGGACTCACAAGAGCCCTGTGCTGGCTGATGGTCCAGCCTCTGGCTTGCGCCCCTCCACGCATGCAGCTTTCTCGCTTGTTGCTGGGTTTTCCTGAGCTTGACAAAACCTCTTGTTTTTGTTGACTTCCAGAAATGGCTTCCGACATACCTGGCTCTGTGACGTTGCCTGTCGCCCCCATGGCGGCCTCTGGACAGGTGAGGATGGCCGGGGCCATGCCTGCCCGCGGAGGAAAGCGACGTTCCGGGTAAGCAGCCTCCGAGATTCCAGGAATTGGCCTTAGTCAGTGTTGAGCAATACTCTTGACCTGTTAGGAAAATATTGTTTTCCCTTTGAAAGAGAAAGACTGTAAAAGAAAAATAGTTCTTTTTAGAACTTTGTTCTTTTGAAACTGCCTAGCCCAGTAACTGCTTCATGGCTTTGTAATTACTTTCTTGACCCCTGTAACCATGAGTGTGTAACCGAACACACAGGATGCCTGGTTGTACCATTGTCCCAACCTTCATGATCTGATGATCATTAATCTTCCCTTGTAATTGATGATCTCACCTGCTAGCTAATCAGAAGAACTGCCAGGCTGTCCCATCCTGCCTGTGTGCTCTTTTGCATCATATAGAAGCCCCAGACCCCCAGCGATCTGGGCCTGATATCCTGGGCAGGATCTTGATCAGTGTCTGTCAATGTAAATGAATCTGCCTCCAAATCCTGGGTGTCATTTCAGTGTTTCTGCTTGCTACTGCACCCTTTCCTGCAGAATAAAGGCTCAGCAGTTTGCACCCTGTTTAGATTTTGCAAGATTCCTAAGTAGGCCCATGATTTACTTTGAAGTGTTGGCGCGTTGGCACCCACCTGGGACTCGGGCCTTGGCACCTACCTGGGACTTGTGTTTGCTTGTGTTTGTGCTCTGTGACTCTGAGGGGAGGGATTCACCCTTAACCCTGGGCACTCTGGCCCTGCTATGCAGCTGAGTTCAAGCCCTGGGCTGGAAAGGCTGCACCCTGGGCCCCCTCCCTTTCTGAGGCACACCCAACTTTTCACAGACTGAAGCACCAGAGGCCTGGCTTTCGTAGGATGCGGCTCCGCTGCATGGCTGCTAAGTGCTGTCAAATGTGCTGGCTCTGGCAGGGCTAGAAGAGCACCAGGAAGAGCTGCTCTTGGGCAGCTGGAAGCGAAAGCCACATCTACTGCTGGATAATGTTCTTCTCTGCACAGAGAATTAAAACAAAAACGAGTACCAGACTCCTGCAGGAGAAGCAGAACTGGCATTGTCAGGCTCAATATAGTGCTCAGCCTGGTTCCCCACCGACTTCATTTTTAATGATGTGTTTGATAAACACGGTTTCTTGTATAGTTGAGTCATTTTGCCCCTTTAATGTGATTTCTGATAATGCGTGGCTCCTGGGACTACAGCTGTCCAGGACCTGCAGAACACTCTTCTCACAGCCCGAGCCCCGAGGGCATGAGAAGGGCTTTACCACCCAGTATGCCTCAGGGCCTGCCTTCAAGTAGCTCAGATTTTCAGCTTGGGAGATTTTAAAACTAGTGTGATTCTTAAAGGGGACAGAGGTGGGAGAAAGGTAGTCATCAGGGCCTGGGGTGGAAGAAGGCTAGGATGCAAAAGCTGCTGGGAATTGTAAGGAGTGATGAATAGCTGATGTGCATACTATCATCTTTGAAGGAGGCTCTGAGAATTCATGGTCACTGAAAGGGTTCAGAGGGCTGTGGAACCAAGCCCCGTGGTCAGGCCAGGGTGCCTTGACCCAGTGCACTCACTCTGGTACCTGTGCAGCTGTCCTCTGTCCACACTGTCACCTCCCTACAGTGGGGCCAGCAGAGCCAACACAAGCAGTGCTGGTGCCCAGCAGAGCTCAGCTGGAATACAGGACAAGTATGAAGCACATTTCCTATTCTAACTGGCTATTCTTGCTAAGCGCTGAGCTCGGCACACTCTGGGTTGTTAAAAGTATGTGTGTGGTATGGTGTCAGTACATGAGCTTTTACAATTTCAGACCTTACAAAATTATTTTAAGTGCTGTGTGCTCTCACTTGCAGGCGGGGAAGCCACTCCTTTCCCTGCAGCTCAGCCTGTGCACAAGACCTGGTTGCAAGGGGCTGAGGCAGAGTGGAGGGTTCCTGTCCACCTGGAGCAAGGAGGCAAAACATCAGAAGAACTGAGAGGTGGAGGGGGTTGGGCACGCCTGCATCACAGCACCCACAGGGAGGCCAGTCTGGAGCCTCTGACCTTGACCTTCCCCAAGAAACCCATCCTCCCTGTCCTCATTCTGAGTCTCACCCTCTCCCTGGCAGATGAGGAGCATGTTCATCAAGGCTCCATTTGCAAGCCTGAGTGACTTAGCGCCTCACTCTGTGTCCAAGTACAGGGACGGCTGCATTTGCAGAGCTGTTTCCATAGTAATTTTTGCATCTGGCATTTTCATATGTGCTGCGGGAGCTCTGTGATCAGGTTCCCCACTGCTGTGGTGGAGCCCTAGATGACAGTCTCAGCCACTTCCCAAACACTTAGCTCAGGGCACAGGAGATACCAGTGGGGGCCATGGGCCTCACAAAGCAGGTAACCCCTGCACCGCTGCTATCTCGTTAGCATGTGGACACCAACCCCACCTTCTCCTCACAATTGTGGGGCACACTTGGGGAGATGCAGGGGGAGAAAAGGGGTCTCCCTACTCTTGCTGAGCTCCTTGCTGGGCCTTTGCCCTCTGGCCTGGTTTTCTGGTAGAGAGTTTCCAGGACAATCACCGTCCTGGGTAGTGTATCAAAGCCAGGTAGAACCTTGAGGGCTTTGGGTCCCCTTGGCCACCCCTGGCTGCCGAGGGCTCAGAGCCAGAGCCTTTCTGCACACTACTGGCCTCTGCTGTAAGTGTCCTAGTGAGCCACAACCTCTCCTGGTGGCTAGGACACAGGGCCGGGGTCTGAGGGCTCAGATTCTTCCCACCATGATTCCTTGTGAGGAGAAATGGGCTGCAGCATGTCACTCAGGTGTGCTCTCATGGTCGCTTCCCTGGTCCCAGTGAGGGGTGGTCATAGGGCACCTCCATGCCTCTAGTGTTGGTGGAGTGGTAGCATGGTATCCTCTGTGGGGGCTGGAGGTTGAGGCTGAGGGCAAGGCTGTACCAGTTGCTTGCACAGCGCTGGAACTCTGTGCTGTCTGAAGGAAAGACTGTGTATGGCTACAGACCAGGGCCACCTATGCTGCGGGCAGCTTTACTTAAGCAGGTGTCACTAGGCTGACATTTGTGTCCCCAGGCTGAGGGCCCAGACTCTTGGTAGCATATTCTTCACACACTACCTGGTTTTGTTGGTAGGCCATGGGGCCTAGACCTATCTAAGGGGCATGGCTTTTTACCTTCTCTTTAGAGCCTGAGGGGACCTGGCCTAATGACTCAGTTTTTATGGGGCTTGGTTATTATTGCACAACCGCTGTAGGACATTGACATCCCTCACATGTAACTAACAACATGCTCAGAAGTGCCTGTCCTGTGGGTCGTGAAGCTCCAGCAGCTCTTGACAGGATGGGAGATCCGGGCTCCCGCTCACCTGGCAAGTGCTCTTATGTCACCCACTCACTGTCCGGAGTTCTTTAATGTGGATACAACAGGGCTGGGAGTCCATTTTCATTTCCCTTTTACTACCCAGATGCTTTAGTATAGTAGAGACACATAAAAGACATAAAACAAAGGATGATTTACTTAAGCTTTTTATAGCAGAAGAAATAAGCAGAGCTTATTGGAAGCATATTTAAAACAGAGCTGGGCACAGTGACAGAGACCCACAGGTGGGTCTTGGCAAGTGTGGCTCTGAGAAGTACTTTGTGTCCTTGGATTTGCACCCCCTACTCCTACCTCTCCCTAATGGGGATTGAACTCAAGGCCTTCACACTGACCTCATCCTTGGATCATGTACTTTTTTTTTCTTTCTTTTTAGACAGGGTCTCACTAGGTCACTAAATTGCCCAGGCTCAGCTCAAACTTGCAGTCCTCCTCCCTCAGCTTCCTAAATGCTGGGATTGCAGGTCTACATGACCACGCGTTGGCTGCATTTGTTTGACTGTGTTGCAGATGAGCCAGTGAGATATTTTGGGGGTGGGGTGAGCGATCGTTCGGATTTGACCATCATGTGCATCCTGATGTATCTCTGGCTTGGTTCCCCTGTTGTGCTTTCCCATGTCCTAAATCTGCTGCTGCACATATGGGGTTGCACATGTGCACGGGCAGCAGAGATTCCAGTTCCAAATTTTTCGTAGACAAATCCTGGTTCCCAGGTTCCTGGTGGACCTCAGACTTCCCTAGGTGCAGACCAGAGCTGTCTCCTTTTATCCTGACCTGGCCAACGTGGGAACCCTACACACAGCATGTTTCCCCATATGACTCTGCTAAAATGAGGTGACCAACTGCTCACTGATGTCATGGACTCTAGGATCCCTCCAGTTCCCAGGAAATGGGGACAGTCGGTCACTCTAAGCATCCTGAGGTTGTGCAGGCCAACAATGGAGGATTACAGGAGCCTGATGGTTTCACTTGCTATCACCCTGAGCTGGGAGGAATAATCATACACCTATGCCCATTGGAGGCTTTGTTAAATACTTGTATGAATGCTTTGGAATTTTGACAGCGCTGCTGTTTTGTAGTAGTGAAGTGTTTCTGATATGGGCAGAAGAATTGCTCTTCCTCACTATGAACACGGGGTGGCAGTGTGACTCCGTGGTGGGTGAACCGCCCACGGATTTGCTTAGCTTGTTTTGGGGGTTACCTCCCAGATGTAATTTCCAGGAAGGCCAGGTGAGGGCTTGGTAATTATGCGAAGTACTGATGGATTTGCTTCACTTAAAAATTCATGTGCTCATCTCTCTCTGGTCTGTAACACAGACAACGCTGTGGCCAACGCCTGAGCCGGCAGCTGCGTGTCTGGGGGTGGAGGTGGCTTTGCCTGTTCTTCCCCTTCCCTGCCCACTGTTCTTGTGCAGAACTGTTTCTGTTATCATCCCAGCCATCTTTTCCAACTCTCTGACTGCTTTTGTTGTTATTCTGAGCAGTTAAGACCACACCCATGTCTCGGAACCCTGGGTCCAAATAGACAAGGTCCCATCAGTTGGTGCTGACCAACTCATGCCCAGGTTAGAACTCTGGCAGCACCACACGTTTAACAAAACACAGACAAGCAAAAGATACTATTTTTTTAGAAAGAAAAATATTCCTTTGCTTCACCTGTCCCAGTCCTGAGGTCTCCTCAGTTACCGAGAGCCTGGTGTGTGTGTGTGTGTGTGTGTGGTTTGTTTCCTAAGGGCCTAGTGGGGTGCTTGCACACAGAGCCTGGGCTCCTCCTCTGCCACCTACTATGTTCTGGCAGCCTTGGTGACTGTGCCTCCCCCATCCTTTTAGCCCCTCAAGCCCTGTCCTCATGCCTGTTGGGTGGGCTCACTGACACCAGAGCTGTCTCAGTGGTGGGCTTTCCATTCCTACAGTGAGCTGCTCAGATCGATGTTTCTCAGTCAGGGAAGGCAGATTGCTTCCTGCTTAGATCCCTTGGGATTGGTCCCCCACAGCCCATCAGGAACCCTCACACCCTGGATGTCCAGGAGAACCAAAGCAACTGTCCTTTTCTCAAAGACGCGGGGCACATCTGATGCCAATGAAGTCCCTGCTCTGGCCCAATACCTACAGCGCTAATATTAGATGACGTCAGAGAGGCTTAGTGCTAGTGAGAAGCAGAGTTTGGATCATTAGCTAAACGAGCGTCCCCCCAGACTTTGTATAACATGTATACTGGGAGGCCCAGGCAAGTGAAAAACGAAGTGATCACCTGGTGCACTTTAGCAAGCGAATGCCCGGCCTGAGTGACTCAGGCCACAGACAGCCATGTTGCCCGTTAGTTTGGTCCTGGATATTATAGGACACTGACCTTAAATGTCCTTCACTGGGATTCAAGACCTGCCAAGTTTCCAGCAGCACAAGAACACCAGTAGAATCTTTGCTTGTCCTTGTTACCTCTTCCTCATCCTTAAATCTTCTAATTTTTAAAGCCTGTTAAGCTTTTCTGGTCTGTTAAAGTATGTAAAAATGAAACGTAAGAAAGAAAGTGTCAGTGTGCAGTAAGATGCAGAGGGGAGCAGGTTTCCTGGAGGTGGGAGGAGAAGGGGCACCCGCCTCTCCGACATGCAACAGCCTCAGCCTCCTTTGGCATCTGGGCAGGATTCGGGCAGGTGGGGTGGTGGATACCTAGGTACACACAACCACAGGACAGCCAGTGCTCATACCGAAGACCTTCCCTGTCTTGAAGCTGAGTGATGACGATGTAGTTCTTGCCCTTAGCACTGCCAAAATATTGGGAGTGTTGGCCAGCAGGTTGAGGGGCCAGAGCTCCCTTGTTCCCCAGTTCTGTCTGCGCATTACCTGTGCTCACCTGTGACCTTGACTTTGCAGAATGGATTTCGATGATGAAGATGGTGAAGGGCCCAGTAAATTTTCAAGGTGAGTTTTTTTTTTCACTTTCATTAAAGAAGTCGATAGTTACTAATCACCTCTCTGGGTTTCAGAGTCTTAGTGTCTCTGGTCATTGGAAGGGCCACTGCCCGTAGCTGGGCCTCTGGTTCATTGCTCATCCTGTGCTGGTAATCAGCTCAGTGGCAGCCAGCTATGAGCAGTTCTGCCAGGTGTCACCCCAAATGACCACAGGTTAAGTAATGAGTACTTAATCCTCTTTGCTTTTTAAGTTAAACAATGACTAGCACTGTTCTGATTCCTTTTTAAAAGACAGATCTGGAGTTCAAGTTTAGGAAAAACTAAGATGAGTCCTCTTTGTGCCATGGAAAATAAAGAGAGGTGTGAGAGATGTCCTGTCCACTCAGGATGAAGGACACAGAGCTGGGCTTTGAGTTTCTTAGAGCTGCATCAGTCCCTGGCTGGGTGACAGCCTCGTGCGCTGGGTCTTAGGTTCCTCTTGCAGAGGCATCCTGGTCTATAGATGCCAGTAATATTAATTATGGATGCTTGGGACACAAGGGATAAGGTGGCCACAGTCCCATGGCTCTTTTCTCCCTTGTTGGTCTGTTTTAAGGTATGGGAGGAAGCATGGTGGTGTCATAGGGAAGACACAGCCCTGCTGTCGCTCTTAGCAGAATGTACAGCCACGGCTCATGGGAGGGCCTCGACCTTCCTCCTAGCACTGAGCCTTGTTGTTGGTGAACTTGAAAACATGCCACAGCTGTGCTTGCTTTCCTGTGGTACCGTGCGTGCCACACAGCTTGGACTGACTGCCTCACTTGCTGAGGAGACCTGAGTCCACACTGAGCCCTGAGCCCACTGAGCAACTGTCTGCCCTCTCCAGGCAGTTGGTTTGGGGTTTTGGCTTCTTTCACTCATAACCAAAATGGTGGTGAATTAAGCACATTTCCCCACAAGTCCAAGGATGACCTTTATTACTCTTCAGGGATTCCATAGCCAACTTCTTGTCATTCCGTAAATGTTTCCCCCAGGAATGTGTCTGTCCACTTTCTGGCTTCCCTTTGGAAGAGGAGAGAGGGGATGGGCTTCATTTCAATCACTAATGGCCTTCAGGTTTCTAATCAAAACAAGACATGAGTTTCAGCAACAAAAGCACATACTGTTCTCCCTCAGTGCAGACAGGACCTAGCCCAGCATCCCCCGTTTTTGAGGATGTGTCTTCACGGCAGGGAGTGCTTTGTTCCTGAAGAGGAGTTAGCCTCAGAAACGTGGGTCCTATCTCCCCGCCCTGGCTTGCTCTTGCTGTACACGGCCTCCCTTCATAAGGAAACAATGGCTTTGGTTCCCATGTGTCGAAATCACCCTTGAGATGACAGTCCACAGCATGTCAACCTCAGGAAATGATGGTCCTGGGGTCTCAGGACATGGAGAGGAAGAGAGATGCGGAGTGACATTTGTTTGGCGTTGAAGATTGGTGTCAGTGATGCAATAGCGGAAGAGAGAGACAAGGAGCTCCTTGTCTGGAGCCCAAGCACTAAGAAGCAAGATGTTGACTGCACTGCTCACTGTTTGTGAGCCTGTGATGGAGTCAGAGTATATACAATCTAGGTTCAAATGCAGACTTCTCTGAAATGCTCCATTTCCCTACATGTTAAAAATAGGGAAGCTGGGACTTGTTTCCAGCATATGTTTCTTATGGGCTGAACCCTAGGATCCCCAGACCACCTTCCTCCATCATCGTGGGGAGTTGATGCCCCATAGCTGATGGGAGAGGCTGCGAGTGTCCCTCCGCTTCTCCCGTGGCTGTGGTCTTGTCCAGGGGAAGAGGCTGAGGCTGCAGTCTGTGTCTATAGCCCATGGGAGACACACCTGGCACACCTGTTTGCTCTCCTCCTATCACTGTCTGTCAGAGATGCCCCTGAGGTGAGACCCTGGAAGAGATAAAGGCTGATGGAAGCTGGAACTCACCTCTGCTGTTACTGCTGGCCTGAACCAGGCAGGATGCTGTGTCATAGTTCCTGTGTCCTGATGTGTGGTTGGTCAGCATTCTTTGAGGGTGGTCCCAGATTCAAGTGTGATCAACCCTCATGTCTCATTGGATTTGGGAAATGTGGCAGTGGTCAAACAGGAGCTAAGTCATTGCCCGACTGATGTGGCTCCAATGTGATTGCCGCTGACCCATCACAGCAGGCCCGAGGGAACAAGGGAGCAGCTGAAGCTGCCTATTGCTGCCTCGTCTCGCACAAGCACACACAGATATGATTATGTACGCGCACGGAGATACACATGTATGTACACACATACACATACAGATACACATGCACACAATGCATGTGCACATAGATACATACAGAGACATATGTGCATGCCCACAAGATGTATGCATGCACAGACATGCATGCATGCACAGATACATGAGTGCACACACACTGTATGTACACACAGACATGGAGGCACATATACAAACACATGAGCACTCTAGAGCAGGGCACACTTAGCCTGTTTCCAAATATCCTGAGGCCTAGACTTGCATGCTTGTGCTACTTTAGGGCTAGGACACGCAGGACAAGGCTCTGTAAGCATTAGACATCTAACCCCTCCTGGGAATCACAGGGCCTTCAGGGGCAGAGCCTATTATAGTGTGCTGAGGATGGCCTGTCAGGGGAGGGGACCACTGTCCACGCTGTGCGTTGGGCTGAGAGAGGATGAGAACATGTGGCACTTGGACATGAACCAGCTGTGGGAAGCTGTGCAAGCATCTATGTGAGGAGGAGAGGGGAGGGGACCTAGAGGTGTGGAAAATGCAGGAATAAGGCTGGGAGAGACAAGACCAGAGGGTCAAGGGAGGCAGGGTGGTTCTGAGAGGACCTCTCATGGAAGCTGGCAGGTGCTGGAAGTTAAGAAGGAAACTGATGGTTTTTACTGTTGTGGTTGATTAGGAATTGGAGCCATATGCAGAATATGGTTAAGCATTTAATAGTGTGCTTGGGAGATAGGGGTTGCTATGAATTGATTCAAAGGAAGCTTACAGATGTAAAACCTTAAGGCCCACTTGAAATTATGGACCACAAATGTGATTGGAACCATTATGTCCATCTCCAGTGATGTCCAGTTGGCTGGATACAAAGTCAGACTTCTGCTGTCCCATAGTTTGGGATGGAGCAGGTGCAGTGGATGGAGAGTTCATGCAGTTGAGGCATTCGTGATGGGGCCCTGACAGGGCCAAGCTGGAGGTCCAGCTGCAGAGGGGACCTGGAGGAGAAACCTCACCCTCTAGGACAAAGGGAGGAGGCTAGAGACTGGAAGGGGGGTGCAGTCAAGGAAGAGTTCTGACTTAGTAGAGCCTGAGAGGGTGGAGGAGCAGAGCACTGTGGTGATACAGAGGGAGGTGGTAGCATGGGTGAGGCTGGCTGAAGTCTTCCCCTGGGGGAAGATGCGATGAGGAGACAGAGTTAAGTTTGGACACTACAGGGTTGCTGGGCACAAGACCGATGGTGGCCAGGACAAGGAGCCTAAGGGTGGCAGTGTAAAAGGAGAAATGATAGCACTCCCAACCCGCTAGATGTCAGAGAGGCTGAGTTCATGTTCCCCAAAATCAAGGAATGAATTCTAAGGAACAACAGAGGTTAAAAGTAGGAAAACAGGGGCTGGTGAGATGGCTCAGTGGTCTAAAGCACCTACTTAGGACAAGCTTAGCAAAGCAC
>NDGM011215077.1:0-10535 GCA_002564305.1 Octomys mimax | reverse complement strand
AAGAAAGAAAGAAAGAAAGAAAGAAAGAAAGAAAGAAAGAAAGAAAGCAAGAAAGAAAGAAAGGACTTGAATAACGAAACAAGTCTCTTTTGGGAAGTGACACTATTTGAAGATCTGAATGAAATCATATTTGTTTTACTTTATCAACAACCAATTACCACATATAGAACCGCGTAAAGCATCATAAAGACTTTATCTTAGATTTCTATAGGTAATAAGTCTGCCGTGGGTAACTCTGGGTACAATCAGAGCATCAGTTTGGCTGTATTCCTCTAAGTCATAATGGGAGATTCTGTTTCTTTGCCTTTTCCAGCTGTACATTCCCCTTCCATCCTTATACTTTGTCCACTTAATCTAACTCTGAGCCAATGGGTCAAGTCTTCTTACACTGCATCCCCCTTATGCTTATTTCATATATGATAACATATTCCCAGGGTGTACTAGGACCTCTTGCAGCATAAGATCTAGAGTTATGCCTTCCTCACTATATAAATATCTATGGGAAGCATTTAAGCAGAACTAGAAAGAGGCTCAGACATTGAAATGTAAGAAAAGGATGTGTTTGCCTCTGTTTCTGGAGTAGAGTGAATGAAAAGAGAACAGTCCAGGTAAAATACCACTTTGAGCCAATGCAGCAATAATGTTGGATTTTACTTTTATTACCGTAAGAGTTTTAGAGTGAATGGCGACATAGCTGTCCACTTTATTTCATGTGTGCGGTCACCACTGGAATATGGACAACATGGTTAGGAACAATGATTGTTTCCTTATCCACATTATTTCTAATATTTGGTTTAGACCCCGATGTGGACCAAGCCCCCAGGAACATTATTCAGTCAGCAAATGAATAAATGTGTTGTGCTGTCCTTGGCAGTAATCAATATGTTTTCCCTGAGCTGCCTTCTCCCAGGCTTCCTAGGTTCACTTACTCCCCTGCCTTCTCCCTGACCCCCACTTTGCCCTCCTTATCTCCCTTCCTTTTCCCTCTCTTCTATTAAAAATAAGGGAGCTATAAATAGTAAACTAAAACTAAACTTAAAATAGGGGATTATAAAATGCCAGTGGATGACTAGGGACAAAAAAAGCACAATAATTTAAAAGTAAACATGATTCCTTTCATTGCTAAAAAATCAACTCTAACATAATGAGTTTTCATGAAGCATGTCTTGCCAGTATAAAAGTTATGATTTAGCCAGAGGAAGTACTGCAGAAAGCAGATACAGAAAATTCTTTGCTATCCTTTTGATCTGTTTCCATGCAGTTTGTAAAATTCACACTTGGATTGATTGGTTCCCTGAGAATTTTCAATTTTATCAGATGGGGCTATACCCTGTAGGCCTTGTCAGGCTTGTCATAACCACACAGCAAATATGAGGACAAGGTTACTACTTATCCTTTTTAATTTCTTAGAAGCCATGTCAAAAATCACCCTCTATATTCAGCTTTTACTAACACTCACTGAATCATCACCGTGTGTTAGTGAGTCTAGGCATTATAAGGGTCTAATGAATTGTACATTGACCTAATAATAGTAGTTAAACTCCAATTTTACCACTATAGAAAATCACATATAAAATACAACAAATAGCATTAAGATATGTATAATAAGATAGCATTATTCATAATTTTTAAAACTAGAAACATTAAAACTGACATCAGAATTTCTCTTCTACTGAGGAGACAATTACATGTATAGAAGAAGGTATAGTTGAATTTGGAAAGAAGCTAGGCTTCTCTAAAGTAATTAGTTGTATATTTCACTCTGTGGAATCGTATAAATATTTTAAATAACTCTGTAACAATATGGATTCTAGAAAAATACATAAAAGAAAAATACAATGAAATACATTATTTATAAGGTGTCAATAAAGAAGCAATTTCAAATGATTTTGGGATATAATAATGACTATTTTCTGAGAGTAAAATGATAGAATAAAACCTCAAATTTGTTTCATTAATTAAACATGGTAGTGTTACTTTAACCACTACAAATAGAAGAAAATGAATAAAAATATTTTATGTTGCTTAGTTCTTGGAAGAGAGATATACAGGATTGGAAGATATGCAGGATTGGTGAGACTAACTGCAAGTCTAGGATTATGTATTTGATTTGAATTTGAATTTATTCAATGTTATTGATATCAGCAGAAGCTAATATCAATTTTCTGCCTTTAAAGATAAACAAAACCTACTGAGAAAGAAGAGTTAAAACTCAGATATAGCCCACGAATAGAAAACATTATTTATGCTTAAACTGTTCGGTTAAGAGTACTTGAACTTCTAGTACATTCCTCCCAAACAAGAAAAATAATTTTAATAGAAGATAATTGCATCCATCTCCAATTAAGCATGCTCCCCAAACTATCACCAAGTGGTCAAATCAGTTTCTTTCTTTCTTTTTTTTTCTTTTTCTTTCTTTCTTTCATTCATTCTTTCTTTCTTATTTGGTACAAGGTTTCACAACATAGCTTGGATTTATAATAAGGCTGTCTCTGCCTCACCAGCACTGGGATTACAGGCATGCACCACTACTCCTGGTTCCAGTGGCTGGCATGGCCTGCCTGGTACCTGCATGGCATGCAGTACCGGGAATCTAACCTGGGTCAATGTACTTGCCAAGCAGGTGCTTAGACTGCTGAGCTGTCTCCCCAGTGCCTGTTTCATTTTTATCTCTTTCACCTTTCCACACTTCCACAACTCAGTGACCATTTGTATGGGTCCAGCAATGATAATTTTTGTCAGCTAAGACAATTTGAACTAGATTAGCATCTCTCTGTCAAACCACAAGAGGAGATTGAAAAAAAATGGCATTGACCTACGATCACATCTTTCTACATCTTTATGTGCTTTTATGCTGGCCTTGGCTTTACTAGTTTCATTTTATTATCTCTGAAATCCCTATCTGAATCATTTTACCATTTCACTGACTGTTTTAATCCATGACGTCTTTGATAGCTTGGTTCTTAGACACTGCTGCAGTCCTTTGACTCTTTAGTTTTTCATTTTACTTATTCAAGTGTATCTATTTCTGTCCACATCTACTTAATAAGTTTAAAGTCCATTTTTCTTGGACCAGTTCTAAAGCACCTTCTTTAAACCTTTGGGGAATAGATAGGCATATCTGTGGTATCATATTTATGTGTGTGCACATGCATATATCTATGTGGATATATGCAGATATATCTATCTGCATAAAAATTGTGTAGGTGATGTGTAGGGGGAGGGGAATGTGGAGGGAGAGAGGGAGTGAAAGGAAAAGAGTGGGAGGGAGGCAGAGAGACAAGTGTGAACTAGAAACAATTAAAGAACTCCTAGTTTATCTGTACAGTTTAGTGAGTCAATGGACATATAAGGTCATAGATACAGAGAAAAGTCAGTGTTTATTCAATTTGTATCCTATGGAATGTGATGTGCTATGCATTCATAATATAAATTAAATACAATAATCCAAATCAAACATTTGCTATAAATATTTAAATATTGTAGGCAAAGCACAGAAACTTACAGTTTAAGGGTTTCCCCAAACTTCAAAATTTAGAGTGCTTTAATTCGTATTCTTTGTGACCAGAACTTCTACCCTTAAATATCATGGTCCACTGCATCTCTCATGCATGTGTTCAATTGTCACAATACTAAAGGTAGAAAATGTCTTAGAGCAACAGAGAAAACATAGAAAGTATTTTCTAAAGTAAGTAAGCTTGAGCTTAAGCTGTAGGAGATTACTGAGAAAGCATTAGAAGATAAACACTACATAGAAAATAGAAAAGACAATTTAGAGGCAGATCATGTACTAGTTAGATTTCTTGTTTCTTGAACAAAATATCTGACAACTACAACATGAAGGAGATGAGATTTCATTTGTTTTTTGGTTACAGAGATTTCAGTCCATGGTCTACGGGCTCCGAGGCAAGAATGGTCTTGTGTGTCTTAGTTGCTTTTCTCATTGCTGAGACAAAAATACCTGGGACTCAAAATTAAAGTGAAAACATTTATTTGCCTCACAGTTGGTAGAGGCTTCAGTCACTAATTGGCTGTCATAGTGGCATTGTGGATGATTAACAGTTCATGGCAGGCAAAAGAGAGCAAAGCAAAAAGGAAGGATCTCAACAGTTTCTTTTCTGCCTCTTTTATGTTGACTTTAGGATATTGGATTTAGGGCATTGCCAAAAAAATGGTGGACTAATTTAGTAACCCCACCCCCTTAATCACATAATCTAGATCCAGCCAGCTGTGAAAAGTACTACCTGAAGCTGAGCCCCTGAGACACTGAGGGGGCATCCAGACACAGGCCATAACATTCTGCTCCTGGATCCCCCAAAACTCATGCACATCACTGTATGCAAAAGATATAACTTGGTTCCAGAGGGGAGGAGCTGTTGCTATGGCTGTACCTAAATATGTGGTTTAGGAGCCTTTGTAGCTGGCTTGTGGGAAGGGAAGCAGTTATGAAAGGTTTGAAGAGGTTGGCTGGAAAAATGTGGATGGAATGACTGTATGATTATGTACTGTATGGGGATTATGGTCAGAGCTCAGAAAACCAGAATGTTGGCAGAAATGTTGCCAGTAAAGACCAGGCTTGGGAGGTTTATGCTGGGAAGAAGCACTGCACTGGCTTTGGATCCAGATGGTACGGTATGACTTAGAAGAAGGTTTATCTGCACTTTTCTTGTGTCAAGAGATTTTGCTAAAGACTGAGATGATGGGTATGAACTGATCAGTGAGGCAGAAGAAATTTCAGGCAGTCTAATATTGAGGCTGGGGCTCAGCGACTTCGGAAGGCTTTTAGTCAGGCTTTTATGTTGAGACTCAAGAGCAAAGAGCCAGAAGAATTATTTAAAACACTATAAATTGGCCAGAAAGGAAGCTGCAGTAAAACTGTGAACAGAAAAGATAGAAGAGGAGATAGAAGATGAGACCATAAAGACTATGATTGTTGAGAAGAAATAGGACACTTGAAAAGATGGCCTGAGGGCATCACAGGTAGTGTTTGGACTCTATCTTTTGCAGCTTTGAAATTGCAAAAGTGAAAGACTTTAATTTGTAAAGAAAAGTCATAGAGCACCATGTCCTAGAATGGTGGCAGCTTGAGGAAGTTGTTACTCTGGATTTGGTTTATAGGCTTTGGACCCCTACAGCCCAGAGAGAAGGAAGACTGGATATTACTCCAGTTTATGATGGACATTAACATCACCTATCAATGCAAAATGCAGGAGATGTGGTATTAGGAAGGATTCTCCCCAGATTTCAGAAGAAGGTCTGTGAGCTCAAGCAGTGTGCTCCTGAGAGGGTAATGTGTAAAACTGTGAATGTAAAAACCAAACTTGTTGTGGAGATCCCTGAAATTTGGAGAAGCCAGAAATGTGGATCATCTTTGGAAAACTGAAGGGAGGAAGCAGAGCAGACTCAAAAATAGAAGCCATACAAACTATCACCACCACGAGTGCCATAGCCCTTTTGAATTTCCAAGCCTTTTGTAATTCATAACTTGGCACCAATTGCCCTGGGACACTGAACATAGAACTACAGGACTTGATGTTTCCCTTGCTGATTTAGGACTTGCTTTGCTACCCCATTTGTACCTTTTGAAATTGAAATGTTTATCTTGGACCATTGAGTGTTTGAAGGTTTTAACTTCCTTTGGGGAATGGATGGGATACTATGGCCTGTGTTTAAACCCCCACCAAAGCTTCATGCAGTCATAAGTGGAGGTTTTTCCAAGTTGGCTTGATTTAGAGTGTGTGACCCTGGATTTGACTCATAGTGTAATGTTAGGACCAAGTCACTAGCACTGAGAGTGTGAATGCTATCCAACCTAGATAGCATAGATAAGATATAAGGGATAGGAAGTGCTATGGTATTCCTTTGTTGCTTTTTCTCTCTCCTGCCCATCAAGAACTATTTCTCCTCTTTAATACTATCCTGCCTTGGAGAAAGCTGATTATGGAATGATTATGATTATGAAGCATTTGCAAACTTTGACCTAAAGAAACCTTCCTTCCCTTAACTTTGGGCAACAGATATTTTGTCTCAGCAACAAGTAATTAACAACAAAGAACTAACACAAGGAACAAAGACTTAATGGAGAAATGCTACTCACTTTACAGCAGTGAAGAATAAGAACACAGAAGAGTGCCATAGGGGAAAGAAATCTTCCTAAAAGTCATAGCCCACAACCCATGTACACATCCAGAAAGATGACTGTCTAATCCTTTAACCCAATCTAGTTGGTAATCAAGGTTACTAATCACAGATGGGATCAGTGTCACTGGGCTTAGAATATTGCAATTAGACTAGTGATTAGAAAAGAAACAATAAATCTCAGCCCAGAAATACAAAGTTTATGGGAAGATTCTCTTTTTTTGTGTGTGTGGGGTAAGGTCTACAGGGTGTTCAGCGTCTTATCACTAGATCAGACTCATAGTGATTCACCTATTTACAGCCTCCCAATTTCAATTACCATCTCAGTGTGCCTCAGGGCTGGGGCCAGCATGGCAGGCCCAGGGATCAAATCCCCAGTCCCTGTGCCTGCTTGCAGGTGTCTTAATCCTATGGGAAGATTCTAAATAAACACATAGGTGTGTTTTTCCATTATAATGTGCATGTTGCTTACCTGAGGTCATTCCATAAAAACTTTGATTAGAAAAATGTGATATTTTGCCTTATTAAGAAGCTCATAGATCATCATGATCATCTTTGAGGAGCAAGATTATATATCATATTGACAAACATGAATTATATCAAGTATGTTCACAGAAATTTTATATAACTCTCATGCACAAAAAATATGGTTGTCATTTCATTTACTAAAAAGAACTTTTAGATAACTATGGAGTAGGGCTTTTTAACTTCCCACACCAAAATGTATATACAGGCCTAAATAAAGTATATAGGTTTCTGTTGTGATTCCATCTCACTCTAGAAGGAATAGCTATTAATAAATCAATCAACAACAAATTCTGGAGAGCCTGTGGGGAATGGAGGAAACTTCCACTAAAGCTGCTGTGGAAATCAGTGTGGAGATTCCTCAAAAATCTAGGATCAGAGGGACCGTTCCACACAGCTTTTCCCCTTCTGGGTATCTTTCCAGAAGAATTAAAAACTTCATAGAACAGGGGTATAAGTTTATAGAAGCGGCCCTGTTTATAGAAGCACAATTTGTAATAGCTAAATCTTAGAAACAATTCAAATGCCATCAGAAGAATGATATAAAAGCTCTGACATTTTTACACAGTGGAGTATCAATCAGCCATAAAGAAGGATATCCTTGAGAATTTTATAGGTAAATGGATGCAACAAGAGACCATATTACAAGTGAAAAAATCAGACTCACAGTGTAAACATTGCATTGTCTTCTTTCTGTGGAAAATTGAAAGCTTAAATAAGGTCTAAAATGTACAATAAACATTGTGAAATGGAAAGAAATTATTTAAAAGGAAAAGTGAGCTAAGATTGTTGAAAGGGAAATGGACAGTAAAGGAAAGGGGAAAAGAAGGCAAACAAGTTATATTATCAGTGTCTCTTAGTTCATTAAAAATGAACGTTTTTGCTAATATTAATTGGAGATTTTTTATGCCCATGTATTAAACCTTGAACAGCTAATTTAAAAATAACATGTAATATATTTTTTATTTCTTTGAATTTTTTTACTTTTTCCATAAAATAAAAAGATATATAGTTTTCTAAAATATCCATTGCCAAAACACAATATTTGTTTTTAATGAGGATCTTCATCTTTCCTTGATATATAATCTTTTAAAAATATTTAGAAAATTTAAGGTTCTCAATGTTTCTAACTAAAATTCCAGATTAGAATTAAGGTATTAATTCTAATTCCAATCTTAATTGGAATTTAATTTGTTCATACCTTATTATTACCTTATTAATTACCAATAAGCATCCTTGGATACATTTCTACATTGGCAGAGGCCTAATATTTGCTTATCAGATGGGACATATTTAGGCTTGTGAGGGAAAAAAGACTGTTGTGCTTGTGAAATGATTTAGACACAGCAAGCATAGATTTACCCACTCAGCATGGCCTCCATGCAGTAACTGGGCCTGCTGTGTGTGTGTGTGTGTGTGTGTTCCACACATCCAAGGAGCCTAATTTGAACAAGCACTCTTGAGATTCATAATCAGCAGCTTCTCCAGCCTTTTCAAAGATATGCACCATGTGGTTCCAAGCATAACAGTAGCAAAGTAGTACCAGGCCAGCATTTTTTTTCTACTAAGGGTGGTGAGTTAGAGAAGCATGTATTAATATTATTGGCTATCATATAAAGCATCCCCTTATGGCCTAAGAGGGACTTTGGAGATATAGTACTGGTGCTATTTACAAATTAGTCACTTGAAACACATGTAAAAATACTTGCTTGAAGTCATAGATTTTAACATGGAAAGTAGGGTATAGAAACACTTGACATTAATGGGAATATAGATTCCTTTAAGGTAAGAAAAAGACTGTAATTTGTACTGTGATATAGGCTTTTATTAAGACATATTTTTCCACTTTTAAGTTTCCTTGGAGCACTAGTATTCTTAAGCCTTCGTATTTTAAACTTAGCTTATTAGGCTTCACATTACGTAGAAATAAACATGTTTCCTTTCTTTCACATTCTTTGTTGTGTGACTGTATCAAATCCATCTAGCTTTCCCAAACCAGAAAACTCAATGTAAGCTTTTACATACAAATGCATGTTTCTAATCTTAATTGGAAGAAAATTGGAAAAATGAGTTCGTGTATAAAACTCTATTCAACACCCAGGATGAATTGAGGATAAATTACCAGGATGAATTCATATCATAAAATGAGGGATAATATTCATCTGGAGACAACTTTAGATATAGAAATAGCTTTGGAATACAGTCCTCACTATATAAAATCAACAACACCTATAGGAATTGAACAGGACACAAAGTCTCATAATGTTATGTTCAGAATGCCTAAGATTCAATTAAAACTATTCAAGACACAAAGAATTCTTTGCCTAAAAATATCCCCCAAAAATCATGAAACTCACAACTTACTTGTGAAAAATTAACACTAGACACTGATGAGAAGGCACCACAGGTACTGGAATTGACTAACAAGGACTTTAAAGCAGTTATTTTTAAAATCCAAAGTAAACAGCGATGTCTTGGAATACCTGTAAAATGAAATGTAACAGCAACAACCATAGAAGATTAAAAAAAATCAAGTTATAAGCAGGAAACTGAAGAATATATTGACAAAATTTCAACAGAAGCATTCAAAAGTAAAATGAAGATGAGAGTCTCAATTTGAAGACAGATATCATGAGAGGCATCAAACTGAACTAAAAAATATTTTTAAAAATAGTGTCAAGAAATTGCTGAATAATATAAAAGGCCTAAACTTGGGATTATCATGGTCCAAGAAAGGGAAGAAAAATATATAATTCTACAGTTAAAAAAATTCATGAAATACCTTAAAAATTTCAAAATGTAGAAGAAACATTAATGTTGATTTTCCCAAGATTTAGATGACCTAAAATAGGATGATGATAAAGATATAGGGATAAATCTATCCTCAAGATACCAAAATGTAAGTATAAACATATTCATCTATTCCTAGAATGTGGAAATATATGAATAAGGCAAATATTAATCAATCTTCAGGGACAAACATAGACACAAGAGTAATTGGGGACTTCAATACCTTAGTGTTAACGATTGGTAAGTCATCAAGGCAGAAAATCAATGAGAAAATATTCAATATTTGCTCTATAATGTTCTCAAATGCCATCATAGAGCAAAGAGCCCTAACACAAAGATAGAACATTACATTTGATAGCAGAAGATGCCACACACTTAAGTCCAGACAGAGCACACTTCAAGATTAATTACACATTGACCCACAGAATGTAGTCTTCACAAATTAAGCAAACTAAAATCATGTGAAGTACATTTTCCAAACATAAAAATTTAAAATTAGAAAACATTAATAGCATACAAATTGGAAAATTCACTAATATTTGAAAATTAACACATTTTCTTTAAAAGGTGTTTGGTACAGGGTCTTACTACACAGTTGGGACTCATAGTGATCCTCTGTTTTTTGTTTTGTTTTGTATTTTAGTAAAGGTTTATAGTATGTACAGGGTCTCATTTTGTAGATTGGACTCATAGTGATCCACCTGTTTTCAGCCTCACAAAGAGCTGGGATTACAGGCACACGTCTCCACACCCAATCTCAGTTGCCATCTCAGGGTGTCCTGGTGGTGGGGCTGGCAGCAGCAGGCTGGGGATACAACTCATGCTGCTGCATCTGATTAAGCAGGTGCTTTAATCCACTGAGCCTTTTGGCTAGCCCTTGATACTTCTGTTTACAGGAACCCGAATGCTGGGATTACAGGCATGCACCACCATGTCTGGTCACAGTGGCTTCGGTTGGGGCCAGCACGGCCAATTGTGCCAGGGATGGAACCCTGGTCACTGCTCTTTTTTTTAACGGTATCTGGGATTGAACTCAGACCCTTGCACTTGCCAGGGAAGCACTTATTCTACTGAGCCATCTC